>CAAKHD010000728.1:43816-56565 GCA_901007705.1 Fistularia tabacaria
AAACAACCAAAACTCACCCCCTTGCTTCTTTTTTTTTTTTTTTTTTTTTCTCTCCCCCCCCCCCCTCTCCAGCGGCTTCTCGATAAGAGCCGATCCGTCACTCGTGTCTTTCGGCGCTCGATTTTTTAAAAAAACGGAAACGCGTAGAGACTTTTCATCGGAGAGGGGGTCGGAGGGAAACGGGAAGAACGGCCAGGAGAGCGGGAGGGCGTGCCGCCGACGCGACACAAGCACATCGTCCTTCCTTCAGGAAGAGATTCGGCTCAGAGGTCACGTGAGCGGGGGCGTCGGAGGGCCGCGGCGTCCGACTCGCGGATCGGAGAGGAGTGTTTACTTTGACGCACGGTTTAAACACACACATAAAAGCACCAGTGAAACGGGAGTCATATTTTCTTTTCCGCGGCACTGCTGTAACTCAAGAGGCTGCGGGTTTCATTTGGAAAATGTGGAGGAACAAATGTAAATGTCTTCCCACGCCTGGGGGTTCTCCAACGTTCCAGCCTCCTGCACCCTAAATACACGGGGCGGAGACGCGCAACTGCGGTTGAGCTAAACCATCATTTTTAGGTAATTTACCTCTAATTATCAGCGAATCAGCAATCAGGATTCTTAAATCACATTTTGAAAATGTGATTAGTGTCTGACATTGGCCGATCCCTGTTTGATTTATGAATATCCGGCGACCCCCCCCTCCCCCCCCCCTGGGGTGGGTCTCTCTGCCCCTGCTTGGGAAACCCCTGTCTGAGACACGGAGCTGTAATCGGGACTGACGTTTCCCAGGTCAGACCCCCCCCCCCCCAGAATGGAGGCCGCAAGAATGACGGCGACTGTTTGAAAGATTTTGACGTGCCGGCAAATTCCGTTTTTCAACTTTCTGTTCATTTCCAAGGTTAGAGGCATTATATGGTATGGAGGGGGGCGTTTTGTATAATTTTCACGTCATTATACCGACACTGTGGACTCAGATCGTGGTGGAAACAGAAAGCGGACGGAAAAAATAATAGCTTAGGTTGTTTTCCTGGATGACCATCGCTTCAACAAGTAAACTGTTGCTGCGTCGGAGCGCCCGGCTTTCCAGACGCACCTTGTAAAATATGCCGTTTCATGCTCTCTGGAAAGGACACACACACACACACACACACACACTCACGCACACACACGCTTAATTCTTCTGCTTGTCTTTCTGAGCAGCCACTGCCTTGGTCTGTAGCTTGACATGGTTGAAATGAAGAGAAGAACAACACGCCTGCACACACACACACACACACACACACACACACACACACACACACACACACACACACACACATACTGGTCTCTGCCTGTTCTCGCGCTGACAGACTGAACTGGGGAGGGCGCGAATGTGTCATCACCTGACCTCTGACCTTTGCGTCCCAGGGGGCATTGGGGTCTGTCCGTCAGGCCCGGTCTATACCTCAGTTTCTCCTTCTTAGAGACTGTATACTTTTGTAAAGGAATGTACCTACGAAGAAAAAACAAAGCAAAACAAGAGTGTTATTTACTCGTCCATGTTCTTTTGTTTTATGGTGGATGTGTTTATCGTATGTTCATAACCAAGAGTATATTTATTTGTATTTTTCCTCTTCGAGGGGTCAAGAGAAAAGTTTCAAATGGTGCAACAATAATGCTATGATTGTTCTTCTGATAACTAAATTGTCAATGTGAGGAAAAAAAAAAAGAAACCCTGGTTTGTTAGATGACCAACGACTCGAGCTTGCTTGATTTTATAAATCTTTAGTGCTTTACACAATAAGCCATAGAAAGAACTCATCGGAGAGGGGGAAAACGTCCGAAACCCGCTGACTGGTAGCATTGAATATTTATTTTTGTGCGTGTGTGCGATCGCAAGCCGGAAAACATTTCTCCTTTCTGAATATTCAGCAGGCGCCGTGAGAGGAAACAAACGAGTCGATGGCCGTGAGTGAGACCCCGGACCGGACTGTTAGAAGATACTCGACATTTTCATCTAGCCCGGCTCATTTTGAAAACTTGCTTTCCGGCTTTGTCGCGACGGTCCGAAGTCCGAACGACCCGGGCCCGCGGCGTGCGGACACCCCTTTTCCCCACGTAGCAATCACAGACGGGGCCTCCATCGTACATTAACCCCGGAATGATTCAAGCTTTTGCAAAGCAGCTGAGGATAGCAATTACATTTACTCTCGCGACGTTCCATTTTTCAGTCCTTCAATCAATAATTCATCGGAATGTCCAGCGGGTGCCCGGGCTGGAAAGTTTTATGCATTTGCCAATCTCGATAGCGGGTCATAAATATAATCCACGGCGTTTGCCGCGTTCGCCTCCCTCAACATGGGAATGTCAGGAGCAACAGAAAACTCTCGGCTAAAAGAGGAGTTCATAATGGAGGAACCAGAGTGAGCAATTTTCAGATATCCACTGCTTAGCGTAGAAAATCAGCCAATATGTGGCAGTAATAGAACCCTGATGAAAATGGCGTGTATACTGCGGAATATCATTGCTTGTGCCAGCAAGGATACAGTACATTGATGAATAATGCATACATACCCTGTTAGCCTATAATGAAGACAAAGAGGTTGCCTAAGAGGAGGTTAATGTGCCTCTTTAACTTTAAGATTCATAGGAACCCAGTCGGGTTGTAAAAAGGGCTAGAATGGTTATGTTTTTGTAGAAACACATTTACTGTGAAAATCAACTCTCCTGGATAGATACACACGGCTAAGAAGGGAAAAAAAAAAAGCAAAACACAGGCTTGTGACTGAATTCCTGCGGCCCCTCGACCGGTGAGAGGGTCCGGCTCTTTCTCCGAACGAATCTGTTTGGGGTCGAGGAGTAGTTTCAGGACGATCGGGTTATCTCGAGCCGAACGCAGCAGCGACACGCCTCTCCCTCGCTCTCGGTGCAGGCTAACGCCCGGGTCGTGTTCACAGAAAACAAGCCAGTTTCACGTAATATGCTGAGATATAGGCTACGAGCAACTGAAACATCGCATGGCAGATACAACATTTCGTTTGCCGGTAGCATCATGAGTAGTTTCCCACTTTTATTCATATAAATGTAGAGATAAATCTGACGTACAATCTTTGAGCTGACTGCTTTAAATTTATGATTTCAATCATCGCATATTCCCCCCTCCTCAAGTTTTGGTACTTCTCAGGTCACGTCCCGGCACCCACTTCATATCTTTATTTTTCTTTTGCAAGATTCGATCTTCTTTCTCCAAACGATATCAGTTTTGCTGATTTTTGAGCCAGTCGTTGATTTAATTTTCAATACCGGGAAAATGTACGCTATAACGTCACCCGTACTCCCCCGGGTGTTATAGTGTCATCCCCCGGTGTGCAGGGCAGGACACTTTTAATTGGGACGACAGAAAGGAACTATAATACCGGCACTCATCTGCATGCCTCCCTGATGTGTCATTACCCCCCCACACACACACACACACTGTCAGGATGATGCATGGCTGCTGCAGGAAACACCAGAGCTTGACTGCAAACAGGACATCTTCCTTTAATAAGTGGCCCTGACAGGCGGCGTGATGTTACTTTAATTGCTGTCTCGGAGTGACTTATTTTCTTGCCGGTTTTATAAGGAGGGCTTGACGGAGAGGGGGAAAGGGAGCGGCCTGCCAATATCACACCATCCTCCAGTTTACCTTCGTTTGGGGCTTCGCTTCTCACAGGAGGTTGTCGAGATGAGGCGGCAGAAAATGTTGCAAGCTGTTGCCAGCCCTGAGTGGAACTTGTGTCACTGATACACGGACTTTTGATTTACTGTGTTTTTCTACTTATCAAAAAAAAGAAAGAAAGAAAAAAAAAAAGCTTTACGGCGGCATACTTGATATTTCCTCTCGCAGCCTTTTTGTCAGAGACATATTATAATGTTATTGTGATATTCCCTCTACTGCCGTAATCATTCTTTGATGCTGTTATACCTCCCTTTGCCATTCCATTGTGCTGTAATGCCCGGTTGCAGAAGAGGGCGGCTTTGCTGAACAGTGTAGACTTTATACATATGCACAGAATCTACAAGCGAAGACGCCGCAGTGCAAACAGCTGAAGTTATTTCTCCACCCAGTTGCCGCCAGCGCCTCGCAGCGTGCCAACGAGCCTGTCACGTTGCCTTTTACCTGCTACTCGGACGCGGGGAAACTCGCCGCAGGACTTTGCGCTTAAAGCAGGCCACTGTAGCTGCAGAGCTGAACTACATTTAGAACTAAAGTCACTGGAAGTACGTAGGTTTACACTCTCAGTGGTAAAGGAAAAACATCCAGACGTGAAATACTTGGGTACGGGATCCATGACTTTTTAATGTTCATGACCTTCGGCCTTTGGTCCAACATTATCTTAGAATGTTGGACCCAGTAGGACATTAAAAAAAAAAAGACTACATGAGCGCACACATTTTTGGCGATAACGCCATTCACCATGATGAGTGAAAGAGGGTGGATGCACCTGTCTGGATGCTGTATGGCGCAGGACATCTGATGCATGCTAATTAGCTTAGCACAATGAATGGTAGCCTACGGGTTCAAGCAGCCCACTTCTAAACGTCGTTAAGCGTGTTGGTAGGAAACAAGATGGTGGTGTGTCACGTAGGTCCCAGAAATGAATTCTGAAGACCTTTCTAAAGAGAAGACAGTTGCAGGATCTGTCTTCTGCAGTTGTTGTTAAACTCCGGCACTGCGACTGGAATACACGGCAAGGCCACGACTGACTGACTGACCGGCTGATCGGTCCTGAACGAGCACTTTAGAGCCCCAGAAAGTGGTTCTGCCGACGTGTTTGCTCAGAGAAAACGAACTCTCACTCAATTTCACTTTATTATTTAACAACGTGGTCACGATAGGTACATTTGAGCAGTCGGGTGTTGGAAAGTAAATGTGACGACTCCAGGACGGGGAAGGTTACTGATCCCACAGGCTGCCATTCATGGCGCTAAGATCCCTTGTGGTCTCAGAGAGATGAGTGCTCATCTTCTCGCGTAACCACGTGGATCACTGCAAACAGGCCAATCTCTTCAAAAGTATGTGAGTTCCTTTTAAAGGTGTGAGGGGAAAAAAAAATATGTAAAACAAAAAAAAAAAGAGATGAACGCATCACAATCTACTTTAAATTCAGCCTAAAGTTGGAAATTATTTACGGTCAGTTGAATAATGTAAATGCAAGTCAAGACTGTTTTCTGTTAAGCGCCAATAGAAACTATGTAAAGGGGTCTTTTATTGGATCGGCAGTAGAGGGCAGCTTCCGTAGAGGACACGTTAGCTACGTCGCGCTCCTGAGAGCTGCTCTCCTGTGCACCACCTGAGCAGGTGTGACGGGACGGCCTCTCAAAATGTCTGAATCCCTTTTCCTGGATAGTTTAGTCGTGTCATTTCTGTGCCGCAGTGGTAACTTCCATACGCTGCTTTCCGTATCGATAAAATGGTGCCAAGCTTACAAGGTTCGATCTCTCAAACCAGACAAAGAGGTTGCACCGACACAGCGTTTACAAAAGAAAAAGCAGAAGAAGCTATTTTTCTCTTGGTCGGGAGGAGACTAAAGGATAACTAAATTTACAGATGGATAATTTATATCAAATTCCTCATTAATTATTTCACAATCTATTGTACTTTTTAAATGTTCTGAACAGAACTATTTTATATTGTATATATATGAATATATTTTCTTTTATTTTGTACTGTTCATTGTACTTTGCTTTAATTTGAAAACAATATAAATAAAGAACAATACTGTGGCAACATCGCACTGTTTGGTTTTTTTGCCCCCCCCCACATCATGACTCGCTGCTCCACAAAGGCTGTTTTTCAGGCTGTCAGCGGGATTAAACAAAAACTAGGAGCTGGAGCATCCGCAGATGAAAAAAGAAAAAATATTTTAGGGGCCGACGTGTGCATTTTCTTAAACTTCCTAACAAATATTGATAGAGGTCTGCATTGTCAAGTAACAGATCTTGTCCCGCCTCAATTTGGACGACAGGCAAATAACTCAGCGCACAGCTTAACCGGTTAAACACTCAATGCGGTCCGACAAAGAGGTTTACTACAAAAACGTGTAATTGTGGCTGAAGGGTCATGTGGTTTTCAGCTTCCTCTTCTTCCTTGGCATGGGCTCGGTGTCTGAGGAGCTCTCCGCCACGCTGCCGCCCTTCGAGTCAACACCCCCGAGAAGCGGGACGCGCTGCTGTGCAGCCGTGGTCACCGCCCATAAACACCGCTCCAGTCTGTGGGGCGTCCAGTCCTGCAGGGGATCCACTGGGGAGGGAAGCACAGAACAAAGGTGCAGCCAAAACAGCACAAATCGGCAGTGGACAGACGCCAAGGTGATTGTGTGTTCATTGCTCACCTTTGTTTAGCGTTTCAGTCAACTTGACCATCTTTTCCAGGTAAAGAATGTAGTGTTTAGCTGTGTACTGGATAGGCTTCAGTCCCGGCACGCTCTCCATGGCTTCGTCAGACATGAACGCCGCCTGCTCTGGAGCTCCTGCCGCCAGCACAGCTGGAACAAAATGGACAGCGGTGCCAGAGAGGAGCTGTGAACTGCATACAAACTACCAAGACGGAGAGCAGCAGCCTCAGTCACTCCATCAGCCAGTAGAAGCACTATTATTAGTTCTTAATGAGAGCCGGGAAGGGATGAAAAATGGATGAGGCCCAGGGCACATTCGCCCCTGTTTAGATGTCTTACACAAGCATTTTAACCCCCCCCCGAAAATCCAGAATCCTCAAAAAGATCAAATGTTTCCCATTCTTATCCCACTTCCGGGTTAGCGTGAGTTAAATCGCGGGGAGAAATATTGAGGTTACAGACAATGTACTTAACGTTAGCAAAACATTTCAATACAAAACAAAAGAAAAACAAAACAGGTCACAAACACTGAATAACATCATTGTTCTCCGTGGAATTACATACAAGGAAATGACCAACTGATCTGTAAGAATTTTAAAAGAAATTACAACACGATATTAAGAAAAGAATGAAAAGATCCCCTGAAAATCTGAGTGAAAATGAACCAGGAAATTTAAGAGGATGTGGAAAACAAACGTGCAGAACCTGATCTGAAAAACTCAGAACAGAAACAGCTTTCAATTGAAAAAGGAAATCCTTGTTGTTACAGTAAACTTTGCGGATCTTTTAAGCATTCAGTCAAGAAGTGTATCGAAATGGGAAGCAAAGCAGGAGTGGCCCTGCTGGGCTCCCCGCCAATCAGCAAAGTGGTTAATTTGTAATTGATCACAATGAAACGAGTTAGTCCCTCAGAGAATACGGGTCAGGTTTTCTGAATTTGTTGAAAGCAAGGCGGGTGTTGAGTCTTTCAACTAACCAGAAGCAGTGGCGGGACCGATTCCTTTCAAGGAGCTGAGCTCTGCGATGGCGGCCTGCACGTCTGGCAGGAGGCTGAAGGCCTTTCTGGAACATTCGCTCACCGCGTCCTCGCTGTTGGAAGCCACCAGCTGCTGCAGTCGAGGCCTGAACTTCCCTCGCTGCAGAAAAGCACACGGGGCCACTCAAGGACACAGCTGATGAATCCTCAATATGTTAGTGCCACTTGGTGTTCCAGGGAAACTAAATCCTTTTGTGGGGGCGTTTTAAAGTCCTAAGGATTATTACAGTTCTTTCGGTGTGGAAAAAGTACCTACTGTGAGTTTCCACTCCATCAGTTTCACAGCCTCTGACAGCGTGACATATTTGTCAGATCGACTTGAAATGATTGCGGGCAGCTCC
Source organism: Fistularia tabacaria (assembly GCA_901007705.1). Lineage (NCBI taxonomy): Eukaryota > Metazoa > Chordata > Actinopteri > Syngnathiformes > Fistulariidae > Fistularia > Fistularia tabacaria. The sequence continues at coordinate 51,541 of CAAKHD010000728.1, forward strand.
TCTTGGTACCTGAACGAAACAAACTGGGATTACAACCAGCCACCTTTTCACCTCAACACAATAAAAATAAAAAAAAAATCTCACAAAATCTCTTTACATCATCACATGTACTTTTCCTTCGGCTTAAATTTAAATATGCAATATTTCCTGTAAAGTGATTTGTTATTCTGCACCTGTGAAATAAGAAACCATTTCATCATAAATAGAACAATTGTTTAAGATTTCAAATTCAAATACTTTCTGTATTTTTAATGATTTATTTCCTTATTGTAGTATGACAGCATGTATTCCTTAAACTAACTCAAACAAAGATGGTCCTCTAGCATTTCACCCTCCAGCGACATCTAGAGGGTGGGAGGTGAAATTATTTGCTTCGATATGGAAAATCAAACATGAGAGCAAAGAAGAATCCTAAACGTAGACTTTTGTGTGTGGGATTTAAATCAACCCGTTTGTACAAAACCGTACAAAATTGACTTTACTGAGTACTTTACTAAGTATTACATGTGCAGCATTTTTGCAAAATATCTGAGCATTTACAAAAAAGGAGTACAAGAAAAAATTATGATATGCAAATTGGATTAAAAAGAAAAGTGGGCTTAAGTGCACTTGGATGAAGTGAGTAACACTACGTAAAGGTCAGATTGGTGATTCTCTCTCAAATGTTTCGTGTGGAAAACTGAGTCTGCAACCTGCATAAGATCGTCGAATCAAAGTGAAACTTTTTATCTTTGGTTCACTTCATTTATTGCAATTTTAATGCTCAGACCCATTCACCACACCGTGATGCGTTACTGGTCTTCATCCTGGAGGGAAAAGAGGATGTACCATTTGTCCAGGTCAAGCAGCTTCCCGGGTTTCTTTCCTTTGGCTTGTCTGGCCTCCACGACATCCCAGTAGTTATCAAACACTCTCCTCCATTCCGCGGGATCCTGGCAGGAAACCAGAGCACTCATGGCGTCACCTGCAAAACAAACACATAAATGCACCTGCTTCACTAAAAAAAAATATATATATTTTTTATTCATTTTATGTTGTCAAATATTGTTGTCACACCTTCAAGTGTACAGCCTTAGTCTTCAGAAACGCATTAATTTTAACTTCCATAAATTCTCTTTTTGCTTCCGGCATCAGAGTCAAAAGGAATTCCCGCGAGACTACGAACAACTTCTACTTCCGGTACGTCAAGAACTGAGCAAGCTGCAGCAGGTTAGCTCCCACCCATTGTATCTTAAATACTTTTGTGCTGACTGAAGTTGACCGAAGGTGTGATATCTGTGCATTTATCTAATTGCTCGACAACTCGGCAGAAGTTGTTCGTAATGTGTGCGTTCCTTCACGAAAGAAGTCGCAAGGCTACCCTGCTAGCATTAGCATTAGCACTAGCACTAGCATTAGCATTAGCGCTACATCCAAGTCATGTGTACGGAGCGAGTTGCTTCCAGCCGAGAAGTCGGTGTTTGCAGGGTAAAGGAGCAGTCAGCAAACAACACACGCAAAAAGCATGAAATCCATTGTACGGTCTCGGGAAATGGAGACGGGATTCTTAGCAAAAGCAAATTGTTTTGGGATAGTTGTCGATGCATCTCGATGTAAAAGAATCAAACGAAAGCTCACCTTCATGTTGATGTAAACAACTGTGACGGACACGTGATGGGTGTTCAATTTTGCTGCGGGTAATAATATTCTAACAAAACTGGATCTTGGATGATTTATATTATTTTGGTTTAGCCACAGGCTTCCTCGACACTTTCATGGAGGTGAGAGAAATTGCCAATGATATTCGTAAATATCTTTTTGGTCTGAATTAATCAGCCTCTTTCTGAACAGAGCGCCCCAAATGAGTAACATTGCCTTCCGAAGGGGCACGTTAAATATCCTACTCCACTTACGTTGTGGATGAGTACTTACTAGTCTTAAAGGGAATTGCATTTTCCCTAATCTTCGTGTTTTTTACTTAATTGTTCAACCAAAAAAGTTATTATTAATTGCAAGAACAAATAATGACAAGTAACTAAATTGTAATAATGTAATAGATTTATAGTCCTCATAGTCCTAATAGAGACTAGGATCACTGCTCTGAGAGTTACAGAGATGACTTTGGCCTCTCTTGGAGCCTTGCTTCCACGGTGACATCTACATTACAGAGATAATGAATAATGTGGAGGATTCCAGAGAGCTGGTTCGGATATTTTATCTTGAGAGTTAAGATACGTATTGATCCTGACTTCATACCCCGAAGCAAGGCCCATGTCATGTGTTGCTGATTTGCAGTTTTCCTTTGCAGGTTTGCGCTCATGGGAGCACATGAAGAAGCACCTGTGCTGTTGCAGATACTGACAAGGCCAGCACTTCTTCAGCAAGTAAGTAAAAGAAATACTGATGCAAAGACGCTTAGTTTTATTTGAAAAAAAACAAACAAACAAAAAACTGTTTCTCTTTAGTACCACCTTGTGGTTGGTTGCTATACTCCCTCAAGTCTTTTTAGCCTCAAGGCTTGTATACCAACCTGCTGTCTGTCCCAGGAACATGGAGAAGATGTCTCGGGTCACCACAGCCCTCGGCAGCAATTCCATCAGTGGTCGAACTATGTTCTGCCACTTGGACGCTCCCGCCAACGCCATCAGCGTCTGCCGTGATGCCACGCAGGTGGTGGTGGCTGGCCGCAACATCTTCAAGATCTACGGGCTGGAGGAGGAGCAGTTTGTGGAGAAGCTGAATCTGCGTGTGGGCAGAAAGCCCTCGCTCAACTTCAGCTGCGCCGATGTCATGTGGCACCAAATGGAGGAGAACCTCCTCGCAACTGCTGCTACCAATGGAGCGGTGGTCACCTGGAACCTGGGAAAGCCATCGCGCAATAAGCAAGACCAGCTCTTCACTGAGCACAAACGCACCGTCAACAAAGTGTGTTTCCACCCCACAGAGGTTTACATGCTGCTGAGCGGCTCGCAGGATGGCTTCATGAAGTGCTTCGATCTGCGCAAGAAAGAATCTGTCAGCACCTTTTCAGGTATTCTAAGACAGGCACGAGGTCGGAGCAGTTAATTCCACACCGTTGAAATTTCAACAGCAATGTAAAATACATTTCATATTCAGATTTCCCTGCACAATAATTCACCGCTTGAAAAGAATTGATGCAACAAAATATCCTCCAAAATGTACCACATCTATAATTTATAGTAAGTTGTACTTTAAAAAACCCAGGTCGGTTTTACAAACAGACTACATATGTTGCTATTGATGTCATATCTTCAGGTTTTTTATTTGAATTGATTTGGATCCTTTCTCTACCCCAGGCCAGTCGGAGAGCGTGAGAGATGTGCAGTTCAGCATGAAGGATTATTTCACATTTGCTGCTTCTTTTGAAAATGGCAACGTCCAGCTGTGGGACATTCGACGTCCGGACCGGTACGAGCGGATGTTCACCGCCCACACCGGCCCTGTGTTCTGCTGTGACTGGCATCCTGACGACAGGTACATCTGAGAACAGTGAGGTTTTCCTCCCCAAAGGCCAGGTCAGGCAAAGTAATGTCAACAAGAATGGGCTGAGATTTGCTGCCTCTAAAACCTGACCTTTAGAGTTTTGTACACATTCAAATCTTCAGTTTAAATTGGATAAGTAAGGTTTTCCAAGTGCACGGGTTTATTGGATCAGTTTTAGAATGATAAGAAAGTCTGTTTTGGCAACGATCTATACAGAAGATGAAATCAGGAAATAAGCTTAACATATTCTGGAAATTATTGTTTCTTTATTGAATATCTGTTACAGATTGTCTTTTTAGCTTAAGACACGTCGTTACCGCTGCTGGTTTTAAAACACCCTTTCCTTTGTGAATTTCTATAAAACCACCAAGGCATGAAATGACAATTTGCAAGAAGTTAATTAATACTGGTGAGGTATTAGTTTAAAATAGCTGAGATTTTTCTTCAAAGTTAGCAAGACATAATTAGAATTTAAAAAAAAATTAAAAATTAAAAATTAAAAAGAGCTTGGCACCGAAACTTAGCTTCTTTTTTTTTTTTTTTTCTTTCTACGGAAAGCCATTAAAAATGTTTTCAATATCAGTTTTATTTCGGTAATGGATTGTCCTTTCCCTCCTTTGTCCCCGCGTCAGGGGCTGGTTGGCCACGGGAGGCCGGGACAAGATGGTGAAGGTGTGGGACATGACGACAAACCGTGCCAAGGAGATCTACTGCGTTCAAACTATCGCTTCAGTGGCTCGGGTCAAGTGGCGGCCAGAGAGGAAGTTCCACTTGGCCACCTGCTCCATGATGGTGGATCACAACATCTACGTGTGGGACATCCGCAGACCCTTCATACCCTTCGCGACCTTCGAAGAACACAAAGATGTCACCACCGGTATCGTGTGGCGCCATCAGCACGACCCTCAGTTCCTGCTCTCTGGTTCCAAGGACAGCACGCTCTACCAGCATATGTTCAAGGACGCCACACGTCCTGTGGACAAGGCCAACCCTGAGGGTCTGTGCTTCGGACTCTTTGGAGACTTGGCCTTTGCAGCCAAAGAGAGTCTGATCAGCAGTGACGCCAACAGAAAGCCCTACCCCGGGGGCGACCGCCGCTACCCAATCTTTTTCTTCAAGAAGTCTGACCCGACAGAACAGTTTGCCCACGTGTCAAGTGCTCTTAGTGTCTTCGAGACGGACTTGGACAGTAACCGCATGGACTGGTTTGTCAAGACCGCGCAACTCTACCTCCTCACGGGAAAGCCCTTCGCCGAGCTGTGCGATCACAATGCCAAGGTCGCCCAAGAGCTCAAAAGACCTCAGGTGAGACACCACTGCACGCCTATGCCATTTTGCAACTGTGTCCTTTGCTCGTAACAGACAAACAAATGAGCTGAAATTCATCAGTAGATGCTTATATATATATATATATATATATATATATATATATATATATATATATATATATATATATATATATATATACATATATATATACATTTTGTGGCATAGCATTCTTCAAACAGCTGATGAGACTGTGCACGTGTATTGCAGCGATAA
>CAAKHD010000728.1:57673-99458 GCA_901007705.1 Fistularia tabacaria
AATGGAAGGGCAATGTTTTTTTTTTTTTTTTTTTTTTTTTTTTTTTTTTTGGTCAAGCAGAGGAGCCGGAGTACACGCTGCCCCCGGAGGCCTTCCCGCTGCGCCACGAGATCATGGATAACCCGTCGGCTCCTGAGCACCTTCAGCAGGACAAGGCCGACTCGCCACACGTCAGCGGCAACGAGGCCGAGGTCATGTGTCTGACGCCCATCGAGTCTTTCTCCCTCATCTCCATCTCCCAGCCGCTGTTCAGCCCGCACCTCCCCGCCAGCTTCTTCTGCCCCATCGTGCGGGAAATGCTGAGCTACTACGCCGAGCAGGGCGACGTGCAGATGGCGGTATCTGTGCTCATTGTCCTGGGAGACCGGATCCGCAAGGAGATAGATGATCTCACCCAGGTTAGATGCAGGAAAAGAAGGCAGAGGGGTCTTAGCGTTGGAATAAACTGCCCCGGCAGCGTTTTTTTTTTTTTTTTCCACATTTCACGCTGAAGAACTGAGAAATTCCGCCGGCAGAGACATTAATCACAAGGCTCACACTCTTTGGCGTAAAAAGTTTATATATCGCGCTGGAAAGAACAGTCAACTCGGAGGTCATTGTCCGACTGGATTTCTTTGAATCGTTTCATCAAGTCCATCGACCGCTATCGTCCGTTTGCAAACGTCAATCGTTCACCTATTTCTCATTCAAACAGCCGGCGTGCCAAAAACAGCAAAAGAAACTTTAATCAAATGCTGCGTCTATTTCAGGAGCACTGGTACATGTCCTACATAGACCTGCTGCAGCGATTCGAACTGTGGAACGTGTCCAATGAGGTCATCAAGTTGAGCACATGCAGCGCCATCACCTGCCTGAACCAGGCGTCGACCACGCTGCACATCAACTGCAGCAACTGCAAACGGCCAATGAGCAACAAGGGATGGATCTGTGACAGGTACAGTCTTGCATCGCCGCTCACTCCGTTTTTTTTCTCTGCTTTTAGCTCGCTTCTATTTATACATTACGGTGTGAGTTAATGAATTTTGTATGTTGAAGAATTTCTGAGAAGGCAACGAGGTTATTTTACTCCCAAGTAACCCTGCTTTGAGCAGTTTCATAGATATTTCATATACTTTTTAAATATTTCCCACGTCTGACGTCATTTCAAGCTCCAGAGTGTCTTTGGTTCTCCTTGTTTATTTGGACAATTGGTGGAAACACCTCTGTTGAACCGGAGAAACTTAACTTCTGACACGGAGGCCATTGATATAGACGAAAAGCCCCTCGGGTGAAAAACGGGGATTTGTTGTTCAGTGTTGTCCCACTGACCCTTTTTAAAATTTCATGATTACGTTTGCGTTTGATTCGTGTTGAAATTATTTAACGGTAAAAGAAAGACAAAAAAAAAAACAAACACCCGTGGATCCAAAAGACTGTACGTTAGCGTCTGTATGATATAGATACTTTATGAAATGAAATGAAAATTGGTGTTCGGAGAATGGGGAAGATGCTGAGAATGTCCTGAGAAGTTCTCCCGCTCAGACCGCCGTGCGTTTTTGTGTGTCCTGCAGGTGTCACCAGTGCGCCAGTGTGTGCGCGGTGTGCCACCACGTGGTGAAGGGGCTGTTCGTGTGGTGCCAGGGCTGCAGCCACGGCGGCCATCTGGAGCACATCATTAACTGGCTCAAGAGCAGCGCCCACTGCCCGGCCGGCTGCGGCCACCTCTGTGAGTACACCTGAGCCCCCTGCGGGCCGATGTGAGCGGGAAACAGCGCATTACACACAAACACACACACCTGCAGGACGACCGGAGCCGGTTTCACGGGCCCCGCGGCTCCTCCTCTGTTACCACGAAAAGAAGAGCGGCGGTGTGTGCGGCGTGTTGAATGCATCCGACCGGCCGAAGGCTGCTCTCTTCCGCGGCCACCCGGGAGTGAATCCATATCTGGATCCGAATCAACGAAAGACAGATGCAACCGGAGAGTAAAGCGCTATTTAATGTGAATTCACACATTGTGACTTTGACACATTTTGCAAATCGCCCTGGGTCTTCCTGACAGCCGTGCAGGAGCCGCCTCCTGCCAACCTCCAGTGATTGTACACCGGATTATTTCCAAGGGCTGTCGAACGAATTTCAGTCGGGAGACCCTGGAAGCCGCTCCTCACAACAGGCTCCATATCCTCGCGGTGTAAACTGAAGTGTTTTCTCTCCCGCCTCCCTGACACGCTCGGCCGTTGTCATTACTCTCACCCGAGTATGACGGACGCAGTCACAGGCGCAGGCAGCGTAGGTGCCGCTCGAGAAAACTGCCGCGCTTGACGACCCCATTTCTTCAGCCGCCATCGTTCGATGATACGACAACGCCAGTTAATGGAAGGGAGCGGGACGGAGGCGCCCTCGCTCACGGGGAACGGCGGCCCCTTCAACGGTTTGAGTGTGAAATGGAGTGAATCGAACGCTGGGGTTTTTTCGCCGGCGCCAGGTGAACTGTGCTGGAGGCGTAACAGGATATACTTTGACATGGATGTGTGGCCGTCAGCTGCGTAAAGCTGAACCCTGGCTCTTAGTATGAAGTCTATTCAGATGTTGCCGTCCAGAACAAATGATGTAAAAAATGAAATAGAAAAGATCTGTCGTGATTAGCGGTTATTCCCCAAAGTCGATGGAAAAACTCTTTAAAATTGGCTGAGAATCAAGACGTGGTTTTCTCTGACAATGATAGATTTTTATCAAACCCTGGCATGGCTGCATGTTTACACCCGGCTAGACATCGCCATGGCGACGCAACTTAGCAGAGAAGCGGGGCTCTGAATCCTAACGACGCTCTGTCGGGCGAAGCAGGAACCCGAGGTCGCTATAAAACCCATCCGAGGCCAGTCTGTGCGTGCAAAAGGTTCACCCGCCCTTTCCACAGAACCTCAGTCCACCTCAAAGGTTCCACTGAGGAGTATCAACCCTGGGAAGATGGACATTATAAAACTGGGAAATGAAGTCATAAAAGGTTGAAGTAGGACGAGAAAAAATATTTTTTGAGAGTAAGATTTTATTTTATTCATAAAAAAAATATATATTTTTTAGAAAAAATAACCGTATTATATAGAGCACAGTCCCAACTTTTCATTGGCAAAAAATATTTATCACCATCATGTAGTGTCTTATAAATCGTATTCATAGGTTGCTGTTATTGCCGTGTTGCTGTGCCATAAAGCTCGGTCCTCCATGGGTCCCGGTCCTCCAGTTATTGTGTATTCTATAAAAATAACAATGCGGTGTAATCTGCTTTTTTCTTCTTTCTCATATTACAACATAATTCTTTTTTTTGGCCCTCGTTCGACGATATCGATTCCCTCCCCCCTCGTGTGTGGATTTCCTCCTCCCTTTAAAATACCTGCAGCTGTGAGGCTCAAGTCAGCAGACGCCCCTTATCTCGGGGAGGTTCTCGCCCGCCGAGAAGCAGAGCTTTGGCCACAGTGGAGGTGTTTTTTGGTTTTTTTTCTGGGATCAAATCCATTTAAGAGCCTCGACCGTCGGGGGCTGAGCCCCCTCTCCAACCTGGTGGTGTTTGCAGATTAATATTCACTTCATTCCCTCTCCTGCGCGGCAGCCCAAATAACTGAAATTAATTCTTACACAAGACTGGTTTGTATTTTTTTCGTGTGTGTGTGTATGTGTGTTGTTTTATGCTTTTTATTCAAATTGATGCCCTCCACAATTTAAATCAGCGCCATGAACTTGTCAGGAAGTCATGAATAAATTTACGCTCTCTGTTACTTAGTAAATCCCAAGAAATGCTTTCTCTGAAGTGAAGGCGGCCCGAGACCTATTTAAATCCAGTTTTGTCACACATTACTGCCGCAGCCTTTTAGCGCCGCCAGTCGAGCCTTCTTAATTCATGAACGCTGCAGTGGCAATGTGCTCAACATCCTCACACCGAGCATCAACTAGGGCGGATACTCTCTCCGTCTGCCTTTATGTACGAGGCCTCATGGAATGTGTGTTTTTACCATGTGATCTGTACGGGGACGAAAACTATTAAACAACTCGGTTTTCCATCTCACAAGACTTGAGCCTCTTTAATATGAGAGCCTAATTCACATTTCAAAGTACTGACACTCGTGTACTTCCTGGCTCCGTTGCATCGGGAAGAGAACATCTTCCCGGTCAATTGACCGTTTGTGTTTACACCCAATGATCTTTGATTTTGTAGCAGAGGTTTTTCTTTTCCAAGTCAGGAAAGGCTGATGTATTTTTCAACGGTCAAATCAGTTGTCAAACTTTAAATGTCTGTGAAAAATGATGGAAAAACACTCACCTTTTTTTTTTTTTTTTCTTTTTACATTTTTATTTTTTTATTTTTTTATTATTCCTGTTTTGCCTTTGACATGTGACTTTAATTCTCATACATTTTCCAACACTGACAAAGGCAAAATGGCCTTTGGCCATTTTAATTCACCTCCCCCTCCCCCCTTCGCCCTGCCCTCCTATTCTAACTTTGCATTTTCATTTGTGAAAGTGCACAGATTTATAAGGATATTGAAAATGCTTCCTATTGTGTGGTTTTGTGTTCAGCGTTTATCATTTTTCTCATCAGCAGGACATTATTTCCATCAACTGCACGCACTGAACTTCTCATAAATCACAAGTACAACTCGGCAAAACTGCATTTCCACAGGCTTTGTGCTGCCTTCATGAAGCGCTTCTCTATCTGCAGGGGGAAATGTTTTCTTGACTGCAGAGAAAACATTTCACAGTATGACAGCCTTGAGGTCTCTGCCCACCACCCCCTTCTTTCTTTGCATTCTCAAAACACGACTACACCAGCGCAGGCGTGCGAAAGGTGGGAGTTTCCCCCTCCTGCCCGCTTGTCGTTTGCCCCCCCCCCGGCCCCGGTCCGCATCCGGCGTGTTGTCGTCCTTCAGCCGATCCCAGAGGAGCGTCGGGTCAGCGGCGTGCTCCTGGTCCTGGCGGGGCCGGCCTCGTCTTTGGCCCTTTTCCTTCCGAGATTGTTCAGGGTGGTCATTTCACCCTCCGTCAAGATTGGCGCGAGCCCCTTTTTTTTTTTTTTTTTTTCCAAACAGGGTGAAAAACTCGTTTTACCAGATGAAGCAGCCTTCAGCGCCTGTGCATTCGTACGTTGAAACACTTGCCGTACTCACCAGTGACAGTTAAGGCCTTTCCCAGCTATCTGAGACTTTTTCTGAGGCGCTGAGCCGCCTCAGACTCTGCAGCACGGTTTGCAGGGTCCCAGCTGGAGAAATGAAGCGAGGACGCTGAGGAAGTCTACTCATTAAATCCATGTCACTCAAATCAGGGAGCGTTCAACGGCCTTACCCAGTTCTTCTTCATAGGATTCCAGCTTTTTCATCAACTCTACGGCACTAGGACAACGGGCTTTGGAAAAAAAATGTCAATTGTTAGACGTCAGTGCAGAAAATAACATCTGAGGAAAATAAGTGCTATCTTTATCTGTCTGATGATCAATATAGAATCAGCTTGTAAAGATTATTTATCCAACAGGGGAAACGACTCACCTGTAGGACCAGTGTCCATCTGGGCTTTGTCTTCCACGGCAATCCTCCTGTCATTAACCTCTGCAGTGAGACAGGAGAGCAGCTCAGAGCGGCATACTTGGGTTTTTGCTAACACGGCGTTCATGTCCTGGGCCAATCGGTGGTTCTCCACCAGCTCCACGTGGACCCTGTTCCATGCCATCTTGTCCTCCATCAGACATCCCTCCATCACAGCACGCAGCTCCTTCTCCTGAGACACTTGACTCTGTAAGCTCTCGACCTCCTCGCAGCGCTAGACGGGCAGGAAACCAGTGAGCGGTGAGTTTCTGCGTGTCGCCTAAATCGAGGTCAGAAATGTGAAGCGGCTGAGCGGTCGCCGGCGACGGTATTTGTTACTTTGTGCAGCTGAATGGCCATCTCCTGCATCTCGGCCTCCAGCTGGTCTGCGTACGCCTGTTCCAGAGCATCACTGGGAGGGCGAGCGCTGCTGTGCCACCTGGCGATGGCCGAGGTCATCTTCCGCTTGGGTCCAAACAGTCTGGAAAGTCCACAACAGATACTGTGTTTTACCCGACCGCCTCTAAAGCTCTTCATCAGGTCGGTAATGTGGTCGATGGAGGTGGCGGAAGCCTCTTACGTGATTCCTACTTCCTTCAGGTCGTTCTCTGTCAGGGTGAGAAATATCCGCAGATCAATGTCCTGCTCTTCTAGTACAGGGAGGTACTTAGAGAAGCCAATTTGCTCCAAGAACTCTGCAAGGTCCTGTGGGATAAATGGTTTTAAATGGTCTGATGAACCCACAAAAGTCCGGAACAGACACAACCTCTTCACAGTAAAGAGCTCATTGGTTCCCGCTCACTGACTTGGAAATACAGTGCCTTAGAAAAGCGGGAACACATTTCTAAAAGGAAGTGAGGAGACGTGCCTTTGGCCCGGAGTACAAGGGCGGAGGGCTGATGTGTGAGGACGGCCGACAGTTTCCTGCTCCACCTGTCTGAAGTGCATCGCTGCTGCCGTGGCGACTCTTCCCCTTGGAGTGATGCCCTTTGTTTACGCGACGAGAGCTGCTGCTCTTCTTGCACTGGTCGGAGTCCTGGCGGGAAAACCAGGACGGCGCTCGTCTCTCGGTGCACAGCAACGTGCGGGCCTTGGTCCGCAGACCGGCGGCGGCTCGGCGCTCACCTCGTTGCTCTCCACGGAGCCTTCCCAGTTGAGGCCGATGGCGCGTGGCAGGCCTTCGCTGCTGCTGCTGCTGCTTCTCATCGTGGGCATGTCGTTGTCAAAGAAGGGGCTGTCGTCTGCAGGAGAATCACACGCCCTGATCAAGAACATCTCTTGCAGATGTTACATCACTTCCTCTAGAAACAGGCACTGCCCGACAGGGTATTTACAGGCGTTATCGTTCATGTTGAGCTTCCAAAGAGCAAAAACCATGTCTGCATGAAAGTTACAGCAGCAGAGATCCCGGGGAGCCGTCGGAAACTCACTTGGTTATTTCAGTACGTCGCTATCCCTGTGTTTACTTTACCCTCAGATGAAAAGTGACAACTGAGCTTTTTCGCTTGATTCAAACGCAACAATCGTCTGCCCGCTATTTAATGTGAGCAGACGGCGACTCCATCATTTCGAAAACATCCGACCGATCTAGCTGAGGATGCAAGCAGACCCTTTTACCAACGTTCGCAAAGCAGGAACATCTCATTTCCTCTCAGAGATGTTGTTCTGCGGAGCTAAAAGCTCTTGTTGCGTTAGCGTGGCTTTCGATCCCCATGCTGGAATGGGAAATCTTCGACCGCACCGACGGACAGTATCCGCGGTTGGATCCAAGCCGGCTTCGTGCGCCACTCACCTCTGCTGCTGTTGCTCTGGCCATCCAGCTCATTGATGGGGGAGGTGACGTCACGGTAGCAGATGCCCTCCGTCTGTTCCCCTGTGTCCGGGAACGTCATTTGGCCTGGTGATGCTGAAGGAGGTTCTGGGGAAAGGATGGGTTTAACAAACATTACAAATCAAATTAGACCGTATGAGACTGTCTGACTGACTGAAAATCCTATCTGTCCCTGCTTCTCTACCATAATTCCTATGACGCAGTCTCTACATGTAGTTTGTAGTGTATCTGAACCACTAGGAAAATGTCTCAGTGACCTGTCGAGAAAAAATAATCCACAGATGTCCGATGTGACACTACCACACAGTTTGCCGGGGCCTCCTACTCGGAACTTGGCGATGGCCTGGGGCCCGTCATGGATGCTGATGCCTTTAGCCCGTGTCCGGCTTGGTCTTGTCCTGCGAGGTGCAGAGTCCGAGTCCTCGGAGGAGCTCAGATCTTCAAAATGCCCTGAACACGGGAAATCGAAAACATTTTCAAAACATAAAAACAATTGCTACGTTCAATCTTTTCTTGGGTGTCAGTACCTGATTTGATCCTGGGGGAGCGTGAGTCGATGAGGCTGACAATCTTGGTGTAGCCATACATCATGGCCAGGGCTCGGGCGCTCTCTCCCTTGGCATTGCGATCCTCTATTTTGACCTTCTACGGCGTACGTAGGCAACACAGAACAAGAGGAGACATCGGACGATCAGCTTCTCTCTGTCAAACTACACATGTCGGCTTTGTCTCTGTTCAGCAGCTGATGTTATGCGGTCTTGAGGGGAAAAGAAAAAATGCTCACATGATCAAGCAGGTACTGAACGATGATTTCATGTCCGGAAGCGGCAGCCTCCATCAGGGGAGTGAATCCCGAGCCCGGCTCCCTGAACGTGAGACCCGAGATCATGAAAAGCCCCGAGCTTTGTGTGGAATCGTGAAATAACGTGAGAATAGCATCAAGATACTGACTTGACATTTGCATCCGCATTGTTATCCAGTAGAAACTTCACCATCTGTTGGTGCCCTGTGCTCGTACAGTGGAACAGTGCAGTCCAGCCTCGAGAGTCTTTCAGCTCCAGCTCCGCACCTTGCTTTGGGAACGACATATGAAGCCTTTTACACGCTGGACGGCAAGGGTTTGAAAAAGTTCGAGTGAACGGACATCAAAAAGACATCCGTAGCAGTTGTGCAGTGCAGCACCTTAAGAGTGCATTTATGACAATTTCATAACTCAATTCATCGGACTGCGATTGACTCGTACCGGCCCCTGCAAGGAACAAACACGATCGAAAAATCTGATGGCTTCAACGACATCCCACAGCTGAGCACCAACCGCCTCAGGGGCATGTAGTAATACCTGCAGCAGAAAGTATGCAATGCTCTCATTTCCACAGCTGGCTGCCAGCATGAGTGGGGTCAGTCCTTTGGCATTGGTGGCATTGACGTTCACTCCGGCCTCAAGCAACAGATTTGCAATGTTGTCGTGGCCGATGTAGGCCGCGTACATCACGGGTGTCCACCCTCCTATGTTTTTGCCATTCAGGTCAACCTCGCGTCTGGGGAAAACAACGCAAAATCAGACCGGCGTGACGGGCTGCGGATGAGTAAGGCTCGCCAGATCCCGTTGCGGGGCGCTCACCTTTTGATGCACTCGGCCACCACGTCGTACTGTCCGATGGAGCAGGCGGTGTGGAGGTCCAGAGGGACGTCCAGCTCCTCGGGTCTCACCAGGGAGTCGCCGAGCCACAGGGAGAGGCTGGCGCCCAGCTGCTCCGACTCACTGGCCTCGTCGCTCAGCTCAGACATGTCGCCTCTTTCGCACGCTTAAATCATAAAGGACAGCTTACAGACGCGTTTGACACGAAAGAGGGTGTCCTTGAAACCATTCATTATGATGCATATATTGTCAACAAAAGGTAGATTCTTTCCTGAGAGCCGTCATAGCTAGTTAGTTAATTCCCCCAAAGTTAGCTACTTGAGTTAGCTTCATGTTAGCCTGTCTGGATGCCACAAGCTGCGTTGTGAACCCCCCCCCCTTCCAACCTACCTGATGAAGTGTTTTTCGAAATTATTATTTCTTAACTTTTCAACGATATTGCGAGGCCTAGTGTCATGGGATTTACGGCCGTTTGTTTGTTTTCTTCGGCGGCTGAAAGTTAGTCTTGGGTGTCCCACTGAATCGTGTCCGTGTAGAAACACGCCCCTGCTTTTCCTGTTGTTCCCTGTTGAGTCGGCAATATCTTTAGTGTTTAGAATTTAAAAAACACAATTTTGACCTCTGGAAAACCATTTGACGATATAATTTTAGAAAACTGTTTTTTGCATTTATTTGACATTTTAACATTTGTTTGTACAGACTTGATATGGAATTAACCCTTCCAATTAAACTGTTCTTGATTTCAGATCTGCCTCAATCTGTCTGTAATTAGAATAAGTTTCTTATTACACTGATGACACCTAATGTGAGTGATTACTGAACCACTGGATTTTACAAAATAAATTGTAAATTCATTTGTTGACTCTACAGAAACATTAAAACACATTTAATTGTCCATTATTTTATTTGGAATTTGCATACCAACTGAAACAACTGTTAACACGCAACACTTTTTTAGTACATTGTAAGTGAACGCCCATCAAACTAATCACAGAAAATTGAAGCGAAACTCCTCTTTTGATGGTGTGAAGACAAAGCCCGGAGTCTCCTCTTGACTCTGTGATTGTTTCTCCCGGCCATCGCTTTGCTGTGGACTGTTCTCCGAGGCCGCCATCTGGGTTTTCATATCAGCTCTCCGGTGGAAGACAGATTTCTTGGGGGCATCTGACACTGCTTTGACTTGAGCTGAAGCGATTTCTAAAGAGAGAACATCAGTTTTTGGCCACGCAAGTTCAGAAAGGACTCGTCAAATTGTTGTCTGTGAGTCTCACCTCTCTGAATGAGTCTGAACTGTTTGCTCTTCTCTTCTTCCATTTTCTGCCTGTAATCCCCCGCCATGGTCCTCATCACCTGCCTCTTCTTAGCCAGTGGAGCCTTGGAGCTACGCAGAGTCTTCAGGGCACGAGACACATCCTCCTCTACAGAGAGGAAAAAGAGAATCAAAACCTTTGGTGAGATCTTTAAACGTCCACGGATGGTTGGCCTGGGTGATTTCAGCACGATTATCATGTCTGCTTCAGTGTTCAAAATGACTAACTGGATGCATTTTTAAAATTAAAGACAAAGCTTAAAACAGACACAGCCTCATTAAGACCATTTCCTGTCATTTGTAAGTTAAATATTTTGCTCACAATTTCTTTTGTATTGATCAGAGAACTTTCAGCTCTTTAAGGTGATTTAGGTGACTTATTATTTAGCAGTTCCATATCGGAACTGTCCATGATGACTCATGGATAGTTACGTTTTGATAATTTAACTGAGGGGAAAAAAGTGATCGGCAAAACACCACAAATGTTGTAATATAATAAGTTTATGCACTACGGTTTTGCATTTACGGTTCCTGCAGGCAGTCAGATGCAAAGACATCATGTGCTGTTTAAATGAAGGACATCACTGACTCTGCTTCGAAGTGGCCTTTTGGGACCTCATTCCTGATTCCAGCTGCTCGATGCACCAGTCCAGCTGTCGTTTTAACTGCTCCTCTTGGCTCTGAAAGACAACTGGTGGAATCAAATGAACGACACGGAGCTCAGAACAGTGAGTTTGAAGGAAGACTTTCAACACTGACCAACTCTGTGTCCTCCCCTCCTTGACTCCCTTCAGCTGAGCTTGATTCTTTTTGCACCTCAGCACCATCAGGGATGTTTTTTTTCTTTCCTGATTTCTTCTTCTTTTTTGTTTTAGATGGCACAGGCTGTTCAGGTGGTGGGTTTACATCCGGCGGAACGGGAGGAGCAGCGTCTGTTACCATGTCTCCTTCTGGAGCATCGGCAGGAATTTGGAAGTTGAAAGCAAAGCCAGACGCCTGTCCAGCACTGGACGTCCAGTCCACTGACGGTCCAGTGCTACCAGAGGAGGACTCCTGCTGTGGGACGGGCGACTTCTCACTGAAGAAGTTGAATCTGAAGTTATTGTTGCTGCGAGTCCAGAGCGGCTTGTCAGCTCTGCTTTCCTCAGACGCCAGATTGTTTGATTTTGTTTCAATATCTGTTTGAAATGGTCACCCATTATTCATTTCACTTAATCACAGCTGACACAAATAAGGTTTGCATTGTAAATGACATCCATACAGATGTGAAACTGTTTTACATAAAAACATACACGATAGTGACATGCTGTGAACTATTTTTTAAACATGCCCCTGTACATACGCAGCCCATTTTTATTGTCTTGTGTATTTAACCAGCAGTTTAAACTTAAGGGTGAATATTCCACATAGTGAATGACAGAAGATACTTTGATCACTGGCTTTTGTGACTAGCGGATATAAGAATTTATTATGCACTGTATTTGCCTGTCACACAGAGGTGCCGGACATCCAACCCCTAGGACCTTCCTTTTTTGCATCCCACCATCCCCCTTTCACAGTTTTCCTTCCTTTAAAACACTATTTAGGTACACTAAGTTCTTATGAATTATCTATTACTACTTTTTTGGGTTTATTGTCACGATAATAAAATATAAAACAGTTTATAACACGTCGGTGAAATAAACTATGAAACTTAAAAGATTTACCCAGAAACAGCAGCCTCGGTTCACTCATGCCGATTGTCCTCCGACTCGGGTTTTTGCTGAAAAACAGCGGAGGTGCTGGCGATCCGTCCGGAAATAATGAAAGGAACTCCCGTCCGCGTTGCCAGCATTTTAAAACGGCGCCATATCAAAATTATTTTTTCATTTTATCATGTAAACAAAAACATGAGTCTACTAAGGAACTTACCCGCGTTGTCACTCTAAAATATGTCCGTTAGGAAACATGTCCCCAGGTCCCAAACGTTCCACTAAATGTTCTTACGACACAGTTAATTGTAATATTAATAATAATCATTGTATACATTTTATGAAAGGCGCTCCTCTCGACACTAGAGGACACCAGTTGTTTCACATCGCGTAATCGTTAACGTTTGGGAACCCAATATAATCATCGAAAGGATTATAATGTATTTACTTGTATGTACGGAAACGATTCAAAGCATTTCGATGCGTTATCCTAAAGGAAATGGCGAAACACTGAGTTTTAGTAAAAATTAAAAAAAAGCCTCAGAAATAGACGAAATAAGAAGTTACATTGTACGTAAAAAGTCCCATACAATGACATCGTCGTAACACGGACTGAAAAAAAAATCAGAGAATTTCTCTGGAAAAAGAAACAAGCTTTAGAATCGGTGTCAAAAGACGCTCTTTGTAAGACGGAAATCTAACTAAAAAAAACGTAAATTGATATCATACATGGACTCATGGACTCATGCACGATGCAGGGACTCATGCATGAGTCAGAATCTGATGGCAACCGAAGGCAATGACTCTACGGAAACTGTTTTCTGGGCCAAAAGTGGATTGAATTACATTTCAAATTGAGAAAAAGGCGCGAAGATGTCCTTCAGTCCTCTGGACTCCTTGACATCCTTTCAGAACATCCTTTCTCCATCATATTCATGAAGAAAACATTCATTTGACCTGAGACTGTTCGACTATTGGAAAGTTTGTCGGCCCATTCGAGATTTTGTCTGAATTTCCCTTCTTTGTGCGAAAAAAAAGAAAAGTGAGCAGCTCATGAATGAAAACAAACCTCTTGATTTTGAACCGCGGACAAAACGCTTATGACGTCAGCTGACGAGAAAGAGATCCAGTTTACCCTCCAATCACATTCATTTAAGCCTCGGCCTCTGGACCAATCAGGGCGCGTTATAGGCGGGACCTCGTCACACGCTCCTCATCTATAAGTAGCGCTCGTGTTTGTGTGGGTCAAACTGGTCAAACGACATAGACGGAGGTGCGACGGGTTTCCGACAAATAAGATCTAAAGGTAAACATTGAGAACGATTTGTTAGTTTCGGAATAACATAAATAACCGTTGTTGTAACTTAAATAGCGACTATTTCCGCGAAACAATTAGGCTTTTTCGGCGTATCGATCTATTTGGTGGTAATGCGGTCAGGCAAGAATTTACGTTAATCGTCCGATAATTGTAAACAAAGCGGCGCCCGCCTTTAATCGTTATCCTCTTTACATTAGCAGTTTATTTTCCGATTCGGTGTTCGGTCATCCCTGCTAAACTAACCGAAAGCTACATGACCGGTTGAGTATCAATTCAGTTTACAATGACTGTTTTCGGGGGAAAAAGAACGATAACTGCCCGTGGTAGCTAGCTGGCGCCATTTTGCAACGGCTATTGGTAGCCTCGAAGCAGCTTGCTAACGTCGAGCTCGGAAAACGTGTGTGTCGGCTGTAGCTTAATGGTGGCACTCCCTCAAAAGTTTGTAGCTCTCGGTTTGCCCTTTCTTAGCTATAATTATCGCTATAAGCCGATGTAACGTTACCGTTAAGTTCTGTTGTAATCCGACCGTGTCGTTCGGACTCGCTTTTTTTTAAATTGATGGGTTTTTGAGTCGGGGGGGCGGCGATGGAACACAAGGCTAGATATACTTTGGCTATAGTGAGGTCTGTTTCCCATAGATGCTCATTAGCTCCGGTCAAGATGATGATGATTTGCAGCTGTATCTCCGTATTGTCACGTAATGATATTCGGGGGTGTTCATTTGTTTTCCTTTCAGGCAAATAAAAGAAGTATGGCTCGTACCAAACAGACCGCTCGTAAATCCACCGGAGGAAAAGCGCCGAGGAAGCAGCTGGCCACCAAAGCTGCGAGGAAAAGCGCGCCCTCAACCGGCGGAGTGAAGAAGCCCCACAGATACAGGTGAAGGCTTCACAAACATGACTGATTTGTTTTTAACTTAATTTATTCACGATATTAATGAAGCACCATTTCATCTACCACAGGCCCGGCACTGTTGCTCTTCGTGAGATCCGACGTTACCAGAAGTCCACGGAGCTGCTCATCAGGAAACTGCCTTTCCAACGTCTGGTCAGGGAGATCGCTCAAGATTTCAAAACCGACCTGCGTTTCCAGAGCGCTGCTATCGGTGCCCTGCAGGTGGGCATCCGTTTTATGTATATATATTTTTTTAATAATTATATTTACTATTCTGATGGGTAAAGTTGATTTATTTTCTCCCCTAAAATATAGGAAGCCAGTGAGGCATATTTGGTTGGACTTTTTGAGGACACCAACCTTTGTGCCATTCATGCAAAGAGGGTCACCATCATGCCCAAGGACATTCAACTGGCCAGGCGAATTCGAGGAGAGCGAGCTTAAATGATTTTTCTTTTTACAGGGGGTTGGGGATTGGGATCGGACTGACCAGTTTTTTTTTGTAAATTTTGGAACAATTACCAGCATGTTTACCACTTAAATTGTCATTTTGTGGTTTTTAGACTATTTTATAAATTTTATTCACACTTGTCCTATTCTCTTTAGAGTAGTGCTTCATATCTTTACATGCTGAAAAAATATTCCACTGTCTTTCTCAGGTTTGCAAATCTATGATTCTGTACCCTTTCGATCCTATGTGTGCATGTCATAGGATCTTTGTTGTAAATAAATTTTCCGCTACCTCAATTTGTTTGTTTTCCTTTTGACTGGGGGGTATTGGTGGCAGTGACAAACCCTTAAGAGCCCTATTGTCATCCAATCATTGACATACTAAATCAAATACAAGATCAATGACTTCTTGGGTCAAGCGAGTAGCAAGATCAGATACAGAAGAATGTGAATCAAGTATTACACAAGTAGGTCAAATGAAGTATTTTTACTTTTCAAACATGGCAGAAAGCTTTGAACAATGGATGGAATAGATCTTTTCAATTATTTAGATACATGTTAATTAGCATAGAACATGGCAATAAATAATATGTACAGCCTGAGTCCAACAGTTAACTGGATTTATCTTGGACTTGTTCCTCCTCTTCTCCCAGTCCAGGTAAATGCTCAAGAAGCTGTCTCTCCAGCTGCGTGTCAATGTCTGTCTCTTTTCTCAGAGCACACCAGAGAAGAAAACCGGCAGTGAGCAGACTCACTGGCAACACCTTCCACCAGGGACGCTCAAACTGGCTCCCCATTGAGCGATCGACCCGCCAAGTCCTGTGACTTGCTTTACTGGTTGAAAATTTGATGGGCTCATCCTTCAACTCGTCATTCTGTGTTTGTCTTGCCCGTCTTTGACTGCTCATGGTCAGGGATCTTGCACTCTGCAGTCTGTTGACAAAGAACCAAATTTCTTAATTGCAATGGTGACATTGTGGAAGCTACATATTATACTGTCCCAGTAACATGGTCATCATGATGTTAGGAAGCCTTTTCCAGTGAAAAATGTATATCAATATATCCTTTTGTGAACAAAGAAAAATCAGTAATGACACACTCAAAAGGATTGATGGACCTTTCAGCCACAGTATATTTGCGGTGATGTTCAATGGTTCTAGAGAGCTACATACTAAACATAATACGAGAAATGAAATGATGAATTCGACATAGTACCATTACCTATCTCAAAGTGGCGTTTTAAATCGTTACACTAAAAGTACGACTTTGTCATTGAGCCGCAGCCTCCCATTGACGGCAGTGGCTTCTCAAACCCCTTTCGGATTCACACACACTCACCTCGCGGCCGCTCTTGCGTTATAAAGCGATATCCTCTGACTTAAAATCGTGCGCGTCAGACCCGTGAAAACTCGTCCTGCCATGGTAGAAGTATCGGACAATTGGGCATTTTATGACTAGCCCTGTCGGACAATGTAGGGGTTTGGTTACCAAACGTTCGTTTCTCGGGTCATGTAACAGATTGATGTACGACCTTGAATCCCTTCCGTTGCGCAACAATCACAACTCAATAATGGTTCCGACCTTGGAATGGGGGGGGGGGGTCCATTAGATACTAACGGGTTCCGACCTTGACTGAGATTATTTTATTATTTTTTAAAAAAGAAAAGTACATGCTTAACAGACGTGCATTTTTATATAATAATTACCGTTTATTGTGGAAAAGTACAGAGGTGCTCTAATGCAGAATATATTCATGGTATTAATTTGGAGGAAAACGTTTTAAGTATTGATGTATTTTGGGATTTTGCACATTACGTTGACAAATTCATGGATTTATAGATATTATTAGACTGGTTTAGTAAAACGACTCATGAGGTAGCCCATTCTTCATAATAATACTTTTGCAGCGCTGCCGTTGTCTTGAGGCACTCAGTCCAACTGGCGAGTGCTCTTGTTCACACCCGGGCTCTTTAAAGGAGACACACAAATCGACCAATCATAGAACGGAGACGGATCTTTGCCCAATCAAACCTCACAAACATCGCTTCACTTCCTGGTTGCTTTCCCCATGCTGACAAGCGTGTGCTCCTGCTCACCAGCTAAACACTCAGATTAAAAGTAAGTGTTTGTTCGATAATGAGATTTATATGTTGTGAAAGTTGCATCCGATCATTTTTATTACATTATTGGCTTCATTGTCACAGTGAGGGGACTGGTTACCAAAACAGAGCGTGACAGTTGTAGAGCAAAGCCCTGGATGAGAGTTCAAACAGTTAGTACTGCCTATGTGTAATATCATCTAACCGTGTTTTACTGTCATGGAATTTTACACAATTAAAGGGAAGCGTAGAATGAAGCAAATAGTAATACATCAATAGGGAATTAAGAACGAGGGATATTGTTAGAAAATGTGGTCCTCTGTTTTACATTTCAATACAGATGTATTGTAACAAAACTACATGCATAATTCAGACACTTTAACTTCTACCCGTATTACAAGGAAGTAGAAATTAAATTGCTTTTGTAAAAATTGAATAAAAAACTTAGCAAGGAAATGTTAATTTTCTTCAATAATGTTCTGCTGTGCTGCATCACCATACATTACACAAAGTGCTTTTTTAGAGTTTTTGTTTGTTTTTTTGCCACTGTTACTCCTATGTACATTTGGTTTTGTTTGTAGATCAAACCTCTATCATGGCTAAAGGAAAATTAGAATCAAAACCTCTAAAGGGGAAAAAGTTGATGGAAAGTGACCCTGCAGTTCATGAAAACGAACTAAAGAAAAGTCAGAAAGAGAAAAAGAAAAAGAAAAGGAAAAGGACGGGGGAAGAGGTGAGTAAACCTGTATAATTAATGATCGTCCTATCAGTCTTCAGCTACATGACCCATGTTCACCAAGTTTTTCATTTTAAATAGTTCATTGTAAAAACAAATCTCTCCCAGGAGGCTCCAGCAAAGATTCCCGATTTGACAGTTGAAGCAGAAATCACGACACAAACAACAGTCAAGAAACGCAAAAAGAATCAAACAAAGAACACACAGCAAAGTGAGGTAAGAACAAAATAATATGCAGCAGTTAGCTGATGAGAACATTTTTCTTGCTCCACGTAGAACTTTTTAATCATCAGAAAACACACATTACTGAAAAAAAAGCCAGCGAGTAGTGTTGAGTTTGAAACACCGCATCTTCGCGTGTCTTCGTCCTGTTTGACTGATTTTATACCTGAGATGAGGTCATTGTGATCAGATGAGATGCCTGGTGAAGCAGCTGATATGAAAGTTCCAAGAAGTCCCTTCTTTTAAATGGATAGTAACTGTCTTTACACTAAAAATATAATGCCATCAATTATTGTTTGACTGGCCAGGCTCACTGGAGTGGCAGAGGTGCACTCTAGAGAACAACCTGTGGACAGACAGAGTGTCAGTCTCCGTTCTGCCTCGCTCCTTCACTCGCTTCCTGCCTGCTCGATGCTAAAACAGGCTGACGGATGGATGATGATTTGTTGATATTCGCCCATCTGGCCTTGTGCTGCAGAAAAAGCCTCAGTTTATCCTGAAAGGTCCTTCCAAGCAAGCTGTAGATAATTGGGTTCAGGCAGCTGTTGGAGAAGGCGGCCAGCTTGACAGCATGACCAGTCACAGGGTAGTCCTGCCACAGTGTGCTGCCCCTTGCATCCCTTCTCAGAAGGTGAACGCTGACAAACACGTTCTCTGGCAACCAGCAGAGGAAGAAGACCAACACAGCCGCTGATATCATATGCAGCGCTCTCTGTCTGCGAGGTCTTTGCTGCTGGCTGTCTTCCTGGAGCAGCTGTGAGATCCTCCAGTAGCACACGCCCAGCACGCCGAACGGCACCAGGAAACCCAGCGTCACCTCCAACCATAGAATCTGGGACACGTTTGCAAAGCAGAAGCGTTTCTCTCCGGCATGCTGCACTTGAGCAATAGCGAAGGGGAGCATGGTGAGGCAGCAGGAGACCACCCAGATGAGGCAGCAGCTGAGGCGTGCGCGCGGTATGCCGCGACCCATCGAGCTGGTGAGCACGACATACCGGTCGAAGCTCATCCAAGTGAGGAAGAAGACACTACTGTACATATTGACCTGCTGGAAAATGTTCATGAAAGTGCAGAGGGTGGCCTTGTCATAGTAGCCCCTCTTCAGGTTGAGCACCTCGATCAAAGAGTCTGCCACAAGGGCGATGTCGGCCGCAGCCAGATTCACAAAGTAGAGGTCCGGGGCCGTCAAGGTACCCCTGTGTGTCAGGTTGACAACCAGGATGAGGATGTTCCCGATGAAGCCCACAGGGAGCAGGAATATTGCGTACAGGCTGGAGAGGAACAGGCTGATCGTGTAATCATGATCAGCCTCGTGCAGAAAATCTGACGCGGTCCCGGTGGCGTTTGGCCAAACAGTGAAGTTATAATCGGTGATGATTTTGAAATCCACGTTTATGTTCATGATACGCCTTTCTGTTGAGTTGGCACTCGCCGCTGCTCGCAGTCAGCCGCTGTAGCTGCTAGTCTTCCATTGGGAACCCTGGAAATCGGTTGCTGCGATCTGGTTTTTGGAGTAAGTCCTTCTTGGATGTCAACCCTCTGCTATAATGAGACAATAACCGCAGTAAGTTGTGGGTTTGTCTTTAGCTCTTTATATGTACAAATAAGCTTTTGTGCTTTAAAAAAAAAAAAAAATATGCAGAATGGTGATCAAACAATAAAGAACAAATAACAGACATGGTTCCTAATGAGACAGAAAAAGAAACCTGAGCCCAACAAATATATTAGTCAGCTAATTTTATTGGCTGTTATGGGCTGATTGACATATATCTCAAATATCAGAGTTTATTTTATGAAAAGTTTCTATATGGATATTTTATGTAAAGAATTTGTGTGTTCCGAATGCACGATAAATACAAACAATGTTGGCATATACATCTGTACTGCATATTCTCATCGCAACCGTTTAACGCAGAATATGGCCGACTCATGCTGTGTCGTTTCCAAGGGGTGATGCTTCATTTAAATCACCCTTAAATACTTAAGTATGTTTTCTTCTACAAGTCAAGTCAATCTAAATCCTACAAAAATGTGACATTAGTTTGTCGTGTTGATGTTACATTGACCTCTGCGTCTGCTGGTTGTGCAGTCGTCGGCTGTCGTATGACAACGTCAACATTTCTGCTCAAATATCAAGTTGGTTATTGACCATTGGAATTTTTGGACTCTAAAAGATCAGAAATGACTTGGTTCCTGTTAAGTTGGAGACGCTGGGGACTAATTGAGTTCATATTAGCAGGACACAGAGACACAAATACTTCTCACATTCTACACTTTGAAGAATGTGAAGTGTCCCACAGCACTTAAAATTAGGCATGAATGCAGTGCACAACATAGATGATCATCTATGTCTAATCCATCTGCATTAGATGAAATGATTTTTTTTTTTTTTTTAATGCTATTCTAGTTTGGAGGAAAAGCTGTTTGTACCTGCGACTGGTTGTGTGACTAACAGTGACCCTTGGAAAGATTCATCATATTAAATTTGAACACTTGGGTCATACAAAAGCAAAGAAAAAGCAGCAGTCACCTACCTTTGTTTCCCGGCACTGCTGTTCATGCGTCCTCCCAATCCTCAGATGGTGTAAAGGAAAGCCCATGTTTTACCTTAACCTGGGAGCTGTTGTGGTGCCGCCCACCACCTCCATCAAGGAACACCAAATATCATGCAGGCACACAAACACAAATTCAGTCCACAAACATCTAAACAGGGGTTTTTTATGAAATCATATTTTCAGTAAACTTCATTTACAGAGGGTTGTCAGGTTGAACTTGTTTTTATATGGACTTTTTTATTCCGAGGGACGTAGAACATAAAGGGATTACGGTTGTAGAGTGTTAAAATACATAAATATGGGAGTGAGGAGATTTTTGGCAAAGACACAGTAACAGCATATTTACACAAAACAACACGAGGACATACATGGACTTTTCCTTGCTGTGTTTGTCCCCCTCTTGACATCTGGAATATTAAGATCTATTGCAACATAATTTCTTTTTTTTTTTTTTTGCTTGTCCACGTCATCTTTTGTCATGTGTGGAAATTTCGATGTAAAGGCTTTTGAGATTTCTCTTTTTTTTTTTTTAACACATTTTTGACTTTTATGTTTATCAAGTCCCACATTCAGAACAACAGCAGCACCATATACAACCTGGTGCCGTCTCGGATTTCATTTTGGTCAGGTTTCATTTATTTCTTTGGTACGAATGCTCGTTAATGTGATCCAAGTGGCCGACTCCCCCAACTAGGAGCGTCATTTTCCAGCAAGTTGGAAGGTTTTAGAATCACTCGTCTTTGGTTTGGTTCTTTTAACAGTTTTAAAAGTGTAATTGCAACGAGGAATGTTGACACTGTTGGCATTTCAACATCTGGATGATACTGAGAATCTGACTTGCATATTCCTACACTAAATATTTCCAACGCGGCATGGTGGAAAGTCTTTTTTTTTTCTTTTTTCTTTTTTTTTCCAGGCACTTAGTCTAAATGGGCTTTTATGCAAGTTGGCTTAATGTTGTCAGATCCAAGCAAGGGGGTGGGGGGGTTGAACTGCGGGTCCATGAGATGTGGTTATTCATTCTTATATAACACCTCAGCTACCCCCGGGAGTGTTTTTATGGTGGTGTGCTGCTCACCCTCAAGGCAAACACTTCAGTCATGTACATTGCAACGGCCATGCCAGGTACCAACCAGCCCCAACGGACAGCTCAAGGGTTCAGGCTCGGCAAAGGACAGTTCGGCGCTCTTGCTGGGGGAGCAGGTTCTGTTCCATAATTCGGCCTTCTGCGCTGCTTCAGGGACAAAACTGGATTTCTGTCCTTTATAACTGCTCATTTAACCATAAAGTGTCACATAAGGAGCAATAAGAGGAAGAAAGAGATTTTTTTTTTTTTTTTTTTTTACTGACGCAGCATTTATTTTTTTTGTAAAATATTGTCCCAAAAAATACATTTTTAAAAGATCCTACAATAGAAACTATGTACATTCAACCGTCATGTGCGCCCAACAGACCAAATGCACACCAGATAAGGAGACACATATGTGTCAGCCCAAAAGTATTGTGAAGCTGTTGTACTTTTTTCCCCCCTCCGGAGGATTAATCAACATAAGTAATGGAAAAAAGTTAGCTTAACTGTATGTCTAGTGCATCATAACAGAAAGTCCTTCGGCGAGATGCATTTGAGAAATTCTTTGGCCATGGATGGGTTTGTTCTCTATGAATCCATGTCCTGTAAAGTGTCAGTGATCTCAATGTGGGGTGCTATGATGTTTCTGTTGGGCTGAGAGCGCACCGGGCTTCGGCAGCAGTCCTTCAGCTGTCTGACGACTGCTTGAAGACTCTCCCGGCACGGCCGGTGCATGAACAGCACCAGCAGGAGACTGGCACTGCTGCCTGAGAAGAACACGAACTCGGCCACGGTCAGTAATACTCTCGCCCGCAGGCTTGGCACGCCCTGAAGCTGCCCCTGAGCGCCTCTCAACAGCACTACGCCGTAGAAGAGCTGGCAGAAACACACGACCAGCGTGACTGTCAGGAACATGGGGCCCTCCTCGGAACCAGAGAGAAACCGGCCTTTGGATTTCCTCTGCCGGACGCAGCCGCATATCAGGAGACCCAGTTTGAGCGCGAACGGAAGCAGAATAGCCAGACACAGCTTAGTCGCTGCATAGGGAGTACAAGCAAGGACTGGATCCATAAAACACTCCTCCTCTTCCTGCAGACGTTTGTGGGGTCCTCGAATCCCAGCCAGCAGCAGCGAGATTGAAACAGATTTCAGGATCACCAGAGTCGTGCACACAACAGGCTTCTTCAACACGGCACGCGGTGGCGGGTCGAGGGTCAACACGTAAGCCATAAACACCAGGACAAGCAGGCCACAGAGGGAGGTTGTGTTGATGCTGAAAGAGAGCGCGGCGCAGCCCAGAGCTGTGGTCGTCAAATGATGAGGTCTGTGAGCCACGGCGTAGAGAGAGAGGAGCAGGAGCAGCAGCTGGAAACCACAAAAGGCCCAGAGCAGGCAGTGGAGCCACGCCAGCCGCCTCTGCGCTCTGTACGTCTGAATGAAGCTGTAGAGCAGGAAGCAGCCCGCCATGAAGCCCAGACTCGCAAAGAAACTGTACACGGCGTTTGCCGTGGAGACGATGTCCTGGGCCGCAATCCGTTCCAGCACGGATATGTTGAATTTGGAAGCGTACGTGTCCGTCGTGGTCGGGGCGCCAACAACAGTGGAACTGTCACGAAGGGGCGGCGTGGTGCTTTGAATTGACTGCAGAAGAAAGGAGAAACACCCAGTGATGAAATCCTACCCGCCTCAGGATCGCATTCCTCACTGTATCCAGTCTGTCCTCCCATCCGATGAAGGCTGGGGCAATAGGCCAATCTCAATTTCCCTGTAAAAATTAACTGTACATAGCTGGTTTAAAATTATATAACTTTTTATTTGAGGGTTCTATTTTGAATCGTTTTTTTCCCCTGAATAATTTCACCTCAAAAGTCTGTTAAAATGCCTGCAGTTGTTTTTGAAAACCTACTCATCAAAGGAAATTGATGAAATATCAATTTTTAAATAATCTATGAATAAGCGTAAACAAATCAAAACACAATCTATCATCACTTGGTATTTACAAATCCATCTGGAACAAAGTTCTTAAGTGTTTGTTAATCATAGGGATTCTATTCAAAGGTCAGATCAGCGAAAATATCTGGTTCATCTTTAAAAAGGAAAGTAAGATTTAGCTCTGCCGCGCTGAAAAACACTCCGAATGCTCGAGGCGCCTGATTGCAGCCAGGCGGTTTCACAAGCATCTCAATGAAAATTTAGATTACATTTCTTTTTTTTTTAACTTCTGCTCTCTGGTATTCTTGCCGTGTGTCGTGATAAGTTACCTCGTGGCCCATATTGTGGATTCATATGTGGATTAAATACTCATCGTATGACTTTCTGCCTGCACTCAAACAACACAAGACAAGTGGAAACACACTGAGACTAGTGGGCTAATGGAGCGGGGTTTTCCACAAAAACACACACTCGCAGATATTATTTTACATGCACTTTGAAAAGGATTCTAACGACGATTCTGTAAACCGGGTTGTTTTTCTAAATAATTTGTACGGCCGGCTCCCCTACGCCCGTTTTCTGTCGACTTCCCTCTGAGTGGCTGCAAGAGAGGTCAACACACATGTTTCCACTTACCATTTCTGCTGTCGTCAATTGCTCGTCTCTCGCTGGTCGTTTGTTTGTCTCCGTCTCAAAGTGCTGATTGACTCGACGCTTTGAAAACGACGCGATTCCCTCCCAGCGCGGCTGCTCTCTGTGAGGGGCTGATATATCTGTGGGCAACACTCCACCAGCAAACTTACAGAATGACTTTTGTGGCCATGTGATCAGAATCTTTTCCTCCCCTCCCTCATTTTTTTTTCCCTCCCCATCAGACCGCGGTCCGTTAAATATTAGCGGCACAGTGGCTCCCTTGTTAAACGTCTCCTTAAAGTAAAAAGCAGACGTTGTGTTCTGCCAGGTTAGCCGCTTTCTTTATTTCGGTTTTGCATTCCTCTCGAATTTGGTACAGAAATGAAGAAACGTGTCTTTGCCAGTCGACTTCACCAGTGAAAATCCGTTGTTTTCTCCTTCTCAATGGGGTAGTCTTCTCAGATACATCTGTGCCTCATAATTGGGCGATCAGCTGTGTGACCAGTTGGTTATTTTTAATCATGGCACGAGCAAATAAAGACACAACCCATTAGAGCCGTATGCAGTGCTGCTCCGATGACTCTTTCGATACAGGAAGCACCCGTCTGAACTGCAGCGCAACAGGATGTAGATCTAAACCATGAGGTGGATTAAGCTGTAATTTGTCTCGTTGCAGATCGCACCCGTTTTTGGAGGACTTCTTTATTATCCTTCATTACTGACTTGACCTTAGCTGTCACGCAAGGCTGTGCATTGTATCAGTGCACACTGAATCTTGCCAAACTGTCATATCATTCAAGTAATGGAAGTTGGGATATCTAATCTTTACATGTATGGTATCTTCTATTCTGTTTCAAATCGTGTGCAAATGACCGCCATCAAATGCCATTTAGTCTCCTTTATGAAATATCCCCCAAAACAGCAAGATGGTACTTGAAATGCTCGGGGAAGATATCAGGGACGTGAAAGTTTTTCACAATGAATTATTAATTAGTTATTGACATTTTAAAGGTCAGACTTCAGATAAGTAGTGCTTCGTCAACTCTATTGAACTGTTTTGCAAACCTTTATGGAGAAGTAAATGTCTCCTGTGGCGGAGCTCGGATATGTTTGGATATCTGACGTTGGACAACCAGGCAGATATTTTGATGTATGTAAACTTCCAATGATTATTTCAATGTTTTTCCTCACCCTGCCAGACACTTTTTGTCAACAATTTTATCACATTCAATTATTATTTGTAGATTTTTAAAAACGCTTTTACACAAACAGCAACAGTGATTAGGGTTTGGAGAGGAAGGCCTGTTCATGGCAGATAACTCCCACAAGCCTTTGTTCAGCTCTGGCGTGACAGATTTCAGATCCACCCAGTCGCACGGAGGAAGCTGGAGAGCCAGCCGGGGAGGAGGACCTGAGCCCTGAGGAGAGGCGCACCCTGGACAGGAAGATGAAGAAGATCCTGAAAAAGGAGGAGAAGAAGCGGTTGAAAGAGGAGGGAGGTGCCGCACAGAAAGCCGTCGCATCTGGAGCCAGTGCCTCTAAGCAGGCCTTGGATTATCTCACCTGGTAATGACCGCGTTCACCACGCTTGATCTTCAGCCACCACCCCAAATCAGTTTTAGTCAGTATCAAGAGCTGCAAGAGCACCAGATAAGTAATATCTAATTGTGTAGCAGATGGCAGTGGTGGGTGGAACCCCCTTAGTGAAAATTGTGGGGAAATGCCATGATCGTTAGAGCCTCTGAATATGTGACAACAGAAAGTTGTGGTGAGACCTCATCTAAAAATCGGCTGGGAATTGGCGAGTAAAATAATAACGTATCAATTATGTCCCTGTTATTTAACATGCAGCTCGCTGCAACCACCTGTTTGTAAAATGTATCCGCTGCAAAGCCACTCCGTTTGGCAACAAATATTTAGTGTGACTACCCCTGCTCCGCACAGGATGTTTATGATATGAATTTCCACTGCAGTTCATATGTGGCCGTCCACGTCAGCAACGCGTCCCCGTTTCTTTTCTCTGCAGCTGGACGGACAACCGAGCTGAGTGGAAGTTTCAAAAGACCCGACAGACGTGGTTACTGCAGCACATGTTTGACTCAGAGATGGTAAACGTCACCTGGGAGATCCGATCACGGGGCGGGGAGGTGGTTTTGAGTTTAGGCGTTGACCTCTGGCTCCACTTCCTGTTTTGGGGCGGCCAACAGCCATCTGGTTTCAGAACGGCTTCATTTCCCACATTTCAACATCACATGAAAGGAGCTTTTGGATGGAAACGGGGAAAGGCATTACAATCTTCCGCTTTCACATTGACAAACACAATTTGAAATTACATGAAAAGTGACAGAAAAAGGAAGATATTCGACAATCAGCGTCCTCAAACATTCCCTTGTTTTTCTAGCGGAAAAAGCCTTGAAGGAATGAGTTAGTTTAAGGATATTGTTTTATGGTAGCTTATATTTTATTGTCGGCTTGCGGACAAGAGTAATATAAAAATCGTAATTTGTTTGGTTTTTTTCGCTTAGAAGGGACCCCTCCGGCAAGAGGTGTAAAATGTGTGTTTTCCATCCTGTGTGAATGATTATCAGACACATCACAGTTTCTTATTTTGCTCAGATTTTACCATTCCTTCCTCCCTGTGATGACATCAGTCTGCTTTTACATCATTGCATTCTGTAACAACATGGAAAAACTGGCACGGACGCAATGCTTGAACAACTGCAATCAGTGGAAAATTCTCGTCTCCAGATCCCAGATGAGAAGTTTGTCATGCTGCTCGACTACTTGGAGGGCCTCCAGGGAACAGCAAGGGACACCACCGTGCAGAAGGCCTTGGTCCTGGTCCAGGAGTCAGGAGACGCGAAGGAGGGCACGGCTGTCCAGCAGAGGGCGCACCGAGCCAGAGAAGTGATCCAGATGCTCTCTTGACCAATTACCAAGCTTGAAAGGGAGACGACAAACTAGCATCCAGTGACCAAAGCCCTGTCCTGACCTCAGGTTGGGCCTGAACTGTTGTCCTTCTCAGCTTCTCCCCAGAAATCATGATGAACCCACCCCTCTTTTTTGAAATCATATCTAGTAACTTAAATCGTCAAGTCAAATATGTTCAGTTCTTCATGCAGCCCATATCCCATGTAGGGCTCAGGATGTGAATCAGTTGTTTCTTCAGGATTGATTAAATTCATTTTTAGCATAATAAACACAAGGGATTATATAAATCCACACATTTGAAAGAGAAAACTGTGGACCTGTGGGAGATCGGGTTCAGGAATGTTTGAAGTCAAGACATGTTCGTGCGTGTCCAAACCGGCGATCCGTTTAGTCAATGGGAAGAAGTTTTCACACACTCGTGGTTTTATGATCAGAAATTTTGCATTCTAAAACTCGGAAAATCCTGTTTCCTTTCCATTTTTCATTTTTACCTTACCATCTTTGTTGTCACCAATACATATCAAAAACCAGTTGAACGAAGTTGGTATGTATTCCATCGGCCTTTCAATTTTGTAATGTGAAACTTAATTGCGACTGATTTCTTTTGTGCGCCGTCGAGTACATTTCTGTTGAAAATATGATAAAGCTCCTGTTCATTTGGTAACCCACACACGTGGCTGGTGCCCTTCGGCAGACGGATAACCTTGGCCGGCCTCGTTTCTTGAACTTCCCGGACATCTAGAAAAGAGTTTTTGGGTTTTTTTTTCCTGGATTGAACAATCCAACAAAAGTATATTATCCAGTCAGTTTCGCTGTCCCTCATTCTGACCAGCAGCCTGTTCATATCCAAGCAGGAGCCTTTAAATGGTCAATGCAGGTCAACAAGGCCAGTGTCTCCCCTTAGATGGTGATTCCTATTGGCCTCAGTCACTGGGACTTTTGTTTCATCTGCAACACAGAACAAAGACATTACAAAATGCATGATGGTCTTTACGAGGTGATTTGGCCCTAAAACTACTTACTCGGCATTGAATCAAAGGTAATATTATTGCGCTGAAGGAGAGCTTGCAGTCTCTTGATCTCTTCCTTTTGTTTTTGGAAGTCCTGAAGAAAAATACAATAAAAGTTCTTACCATGCCCGCTGAGCGATACCTAATCATTAAACCAGTGAATTACACTATTCGGTTACATACCTCAGTACATTTTTGCAAAGAGTTAAATGTCTGCGAATTAGCTGCAACTTCTGGCATCTTCGCATTCGCTTTTTGATTCTTCAGAAAACCAGCATCCTCAAAAACACTCCTCAGAAGATTATTATATCCCTGCAGAGTTATAATACAGAGTTATTGTTAATCATTACTCTTGACAAGATTTTTCTTCAAAAGGTTTTGATGAGCATCTGCTCATCATGAATGTCCGTAACGTGTGACGTTTTAAAACGTCGATCTTTCTGGATTAAATACTAATGGTCATTTTTAATATACCTGTCTTGTAATCGATATCTTGCTAACATAAAAGTATGACATCAACATATGACTATCATATGTTAGCTTGACTCCTGCATTTAGAATCATGAAAATTAGACATAAAAAAAACATGATTGATGTAACAAATTGATAATTTTCCTAATGTATGCTTGTACTTTTATTCAGCCTAAATATACAGTGTCAGATCGGGTCTCCTTCATTTTTCAGTGTTTTGGGGGACGAGGACAGGTGCAATTCTCAGCTGAACAGTTCCTTACTTGTTCAGTGATGAGACCTTCATAGAGAGCCTGCTCAGCTTCATCCCATTCCACCTGAAGCTTCTCTGACAATGTTGGATATACTAAAACAGATTCAAGCAAATTTTCAATTTCACAACCAGCTCACTGTGCTAATAAAGGCTAACATAGTCTCTTACCTAATAGGGAATGTGGATGGCAAACAAGAGGTGTCTCAAATGTGAGTGAGTACATGCAAGTACTTGGCTCTGAGACTTGAGAAAGTTTGCTTTTAGCACTGCAAGCAAGAATTACCTACAGAAAAAAAATGACACACAAAACGGATAGTTTACCAGTGTACACATTTTCACTGGTTGTCTCATGACTAGCATTTTACCCAATATCTGTCGATGCTCAGGTAGGAAAATCACAGGCCTGATAATCAATACAAATTACCTTTGTGTGTCCAAAGGATAATAAGAGCTCAGTTAAATTACATCATTTTTCAATGCTTGGTGAGGTCTGAGAAAAGTGCAGATGACTTTTCTGAAATGTCTATGCTTATGACGGGGTATTTTCTTGTTGGTTTGTCTTTCATTTCTCTAATACCGTCCTATCGCCATTTCTTTCTTAAGTACTATATTATTCCGTTTGATTTTTAAGACAAGTGAGAAAAATAGTGTTGCTGTAAACATGACAAATGTTATCTATTTCTTATATCAGGACATTTTTTTCAAATGCTTTGTCATTTTTTTCTACAAAAGATATTATTCATGTATGTTAAGCATACAATAACCACTGCCTGCATATAGACAGCACAGTAGTGTATCTGTTTTCTATATTACAAATCAACAGTATCAGTATTAACTAATCAATATTTGCTTACAATGTCTGAATGAAATTGATTTGAGGGCCACTTATTGTTATAAGTGTTTGCCTTCAATGGGAGAAGCAGCAAGAACTCAATAAATTTCCCGTAAAACTTATTGGAACACTTCAGATCCCACTGACCTTCGTTTCTCTGTTTCTGCTTCCACAAGCGTCACCATCTCTCATCCACATGCCCGTGAAAGTGTTGTTAACTACTTCCCACTCCTGCCAGATCCTAATAGAAACATACCAAACATGAGCCTCAATACGCATCTCCAGTTCACTGCCAAATGAATTTTAGTGTGAGTCACCGGTGTTTTTCTCTGGTGTCTTACCCCAGGATCCCACTGTACGCATTCCATCGAAATGACTGCTCATGTTGGGTGATGTTGTGAAATGGGCAGAATTCATATTTATAGCTGAGGGGGAACAGTTACAAAAACAACACTTGGTGATTTGTCAGATAATGTGATGTACATGAATTTCCTTTAGCCAGAATGCAAGCGGAGAACAGGATAGAGCAAGTGAACAGATATCAATACACAAATGCGTTGTTCAAAACTTACGTTGACTCTATATGACTGAAGCACTTTCCAGCTAGCTGATGAAGGTGTGCAGGGCCTTTAGAGAAACATTTGATCACCCTGATAAATACATGCAATACATAGATAATGACAAATCATTTTCCCCCCAAAATATCTTACCTGACACAGGAGATGGCGTCACCCGAGGTTGTAGTCTACTTGCTTGCGCCAGAAAAGGATTATTCACCCTTAACAAAGAAAATATCTGTCAGATGAGGAGGGGGGCAGAAGGGGGAAAGGTGCAGACACACTTTCGCTTGACAAACCCAAATGTGTTTGGTTCTTCCACTATTTTCATTTTACCAGCGTTGCCATAATTTCCTGCGTGGAAAAATAGACAAAACTCTCAGTGCATTGACGGACGTTCGCATGTAGCACAGCAGCTGTGACATCCGACGCTCGCACAATTCAAGAGGATCTTACTGAACAGTGACACGTAGACCAAGCAGAGCCTCAGCAGATGATTCACTCCGTCAGACAAATAGTACATGTTTAATATTTTCTGTCTAAAACGAAAAATAATTGCTCTCGCTGTGAACACTTCCTGGTAGTCGTTCGTCAGATGACAAGTCATGTGACACAAACATTACCTGAGCATGCGCAGTGCGTATTGGCTAAATCGTGCGCTCTGCGTTTACAGCCTAGCCCAAAGTAAATAAACTCCTAAATGCTATCAAAAACAGCACATGACAAAAGTGCAAACAAAAAGCTTCTGTTTTGTTTACGGGATCCCCCGGACGCGAGGGACTAATTTTGTTTTCTGAAAGTTGTTTTTCTTTTAATACGAAGGGGCAGTCTTGGTAGTTAGCTTGACATAGTAGCCTGCAGCATGGAGTTCTGAAACAGTTTGCAGTCTGACAGGGAGTTGCTGCGCCTGTTCACCGGATCCAAATGGGTCGCAAAAAACAAGTCAAGACTGTGCGCTTTGACAACAAAAGCAAAGACAAACGGCACAAAATGAAGGGTAAATCCTTAGAGGATTTTACTGAAGAAATGCATGCTGCATTCGAAGGTAAGAGTGGATAAGCGATTGCTAAGTGGTTGATGTTAAAGTTAGAGCCTGGCGAGAAAGCTGTGCCCAACATTGATTTATCTAGAGAATATTAAACAATTTCATGAAACCTATCTGGATTTTAGGGATTTGATATGCAATTTATCTCTCCACATCTAACGGAACACTGAGTTAGGTATCTCACAATAAGTCTGATGGTCAATGTTGAGCTATCTGACGCGGTTTTCCGTTAAAACCTGTAAGTTTGTAAATCTCATGATTCATTTACTATAATATTCAAGTTATTTGTAGAAAGTTTCCACCGAGGTCATGATGCCGTTGTGCTTTGATTCAATTCACGGGCATGCATTCTATATCTAATCATGAATACCCTCTAGCTGTTTCCTTTATTTTCTCTCAAGATTATCATCAAAAATGTAAATTTCACAATGCATGTGGTCAATTGTTAATTCTGGCGTGAGAGAATCAGTTAATGATGTCTTATTTTTATTTATTATGTTATTCAAATTGTGATGTTTTTCAGTGAGTCTTCACCGAGAAGAGGGAGCAGAAGCCCCACAGGTGAAGCTGCCTTGTCCACTTGCTATGTGGGAGCTGGGTCATTGTGACCCCAAACGTTGCACCGGCAGAAAGTTAGTGCGCAAGGGCTTTGTTCGCAACTTGCGCCTGAACCAGAGATTCAATGGACTCATACTTAGTCCAATGGGTACAAAGTATGTGACACCAGCAGACAGGTGTGTTTAATAGCATTCCTTATATCCACACTATACTATATCAGTATTAAATGGCCTGCAATGTTTGTTATTTCAACATATGTTGAATATGTCATTTGCACAACTTAGTGTTTACCATTTTTGTAAGCGGTCAGATAAAGTTGATATTTACTCATTAAAATTAGATAACATTAGATACTACTGTATTGGTCTCCACAGGGAAAATTATTTTGTCACAACAGCGCAACAATAACAATATCAATAAATATGATTATAGATATAAATAGGAGAGGCAGTTAAAGATAGTCAAAAGATATCTAAAAAAATGGAATTCACAAATCCTAGTTATGTTTAGGACTTGCCATATGTTTGATGCAGATGAGAAGCATCAGTTTTGTACAAGAAATAATCTGTTTAATGTTATTTGTGAGTGTCTATTAACATTTTTGTGATCAAAATTGAAAGTGCGGCTCTTGTTTTACAGAGAGATTGTGGCCAAAAATGGATTAGCAGTGATTGATTGTTCTTGGGCCAAACTGGAGGAAACACCCTTCAATAAGATGATTGGAAGTCATCCTCGGTTACTGCCATACCTTGTAGCTGCAAACCCTGTCAACTATGGGAAACCTTGCAAGTTATCTTGTGTTGAGGCTTTTGCTGCCACATTTTGTATTGTGGGTAAGGCTTGACCTCATGATTTTTTTTTTTATTCAGCTGTCAATCCTTAATACCCATGAATCTTTTTGGATTTCATTAATCAGTTTTTGATTTTTGTTAGGTTTTGAGGAACTGGCCCTGCTTCTGTTGAAGAAATTTAAGTGGGGCACAGTGTTCCTGGAGCTCAATAAAGATCTGCTGAACCGCTATGCATCTTGCCAGTCAGAGGAAGAGCTGCTCGCTGCAGAAAAGGACTTTCTCACATCACAACCAGAGGAAGAGGAGTTAGGTAAAAAAATAACAACATAGTTTTCTTTTCATATTTTTATAGCAGAAGGGGTTTGAAACATTTAGTTTTTTTAATTTATTTCTGGATTTTTTTCTTTTGCAAATTTTGGAATGCAGGGCTTACAACATTATGAAAGCTGCAAGAGTATTTCAGAAGAATTGAATTAACAAACTTGCACATCTTGGTGTCCTGATCATAAGGGACCATGCTATTTGACTTTCAAACAACAAATCACCAATTCAGAGATCTGACTTCAGGTTCATTGTTCCATACATGGAGAGGGATATATTGTGATTGTTAAAGGGACCTTTTTTTGTTTGCAGATCCATTTGATGTGAACTCAGGAGTAGAATGTTTGAATCTCAACAGACGTCCGTGGTAAGCGCAGTAATCCGCAAGATCGGGGCAGTCGCAGCATTGACTATTTATTGTATTTTACTGCTGAACGTATACAGTTGAAAATAGAGGGGTTGAAAAAATATGAATGAAACTCCAATTTCTTTATTTAGCTCACCGGAAGATGACTCCAGTGACGACACTGACACATCAGAGGACAGTGAGGATGAAGCGGAAGATGCAAAAATGGAAAACCACAATGAGTCAGAGGATGGAAAAGAGGCAATAGCATCAATATCATCACAATAAAGCCTTTTGGAAATATGGACCCTTTAAATAAAACGACTTCTGTTTATAGACAAGAACAGACTGAATGCCATTTCGGGCTACACACATCTATCCAATTTGAACATGGTCGTTTGTATGTTTGGATTCAATCCGCAGAAGTGATTACTTGTTAACATCATCCACTTAAAAGTCACTTGGGGAACTTCATGGCCCGGTGGAGAATCAAACGTGTAACGAGCAACACGCTCGGCTGTGCAAACCCCGGGGCTGCTTCAACGAACACGAATAAACACAAATCGCCCACGACTTCTCTTGATAACGTTCCCTTTCATTCGCGTTTAGACAGTGGTAAAAAGAAAGGGGAAAAAACAACAACGCGGAGATAAACAAACACATTGCGGCATTTAAATAACTGCCGCCGTCTCGCTGCGCGCACAATGAAGTTGGGTAGGTTGTAAATGTGGCGAGGGGGGCGGACACAGCGGGACTCTCCTCTGCTGTCCTGCGGTAACATTGTTGTGGAACGACGTCACAGCTCGAAAATGAAGGCGCAGAGGCAGCCATTACTGGAGCTTCTCTAATTATTTTATTCATAATAAATACCCACGGAAAACTCCCATGGCAAGAGCTACAAGTCAGCTGGTGAGTGTTGCGAGCGGAACACGAATAAAAGTTCGAAGCCGTTGCTCAAAATGTAAAGTGTGGCGGCTGTTTAACAACAAATAGTTAGGTCGGGCCTTCCATTTGAAGAGCGGTGCTAGCAGCGAAAGATCGGTTAACGTTACGACTCACTAGCAACGTTAGCTTGCTAATGTTGGCTAACACCACGTAAAATGTTGCTACGTTTGTCGGTTGGGTTGAACAACCGCTTTGAACTATGCCTATTTGTTATTAGGATGATATAGAACTATCCTGTAAGTCAGCAGGCATTGCTCTTAGGTTTATATGGTGTGTGAATGTTTCCTCTCGTCTGTATGTGTCGGCTAGTGTTAGCCGCACAGGTTCGCGCTTTCGAATGATGCTACTGAAGCTAACACGAGATGTATTGCGTTCAAACCTGGATAGTTTCTTACTTTAACGTTCGGTATCTGGAGTGTCAACCCATCACTCTTCACATTTTGAGTGTATATTGAGCATGTGAACTCTGATTGTGACCTAGTGACCTTTCTGTAGAAATTGAATAAAAATTTGAACTTGTTAGTGTGATAACATGGATGGCTAATGTTAACGCTAGCTAAATTACAAGATGCTAGCGTCAGGTTTATATCTTACTGTCATTCATGGTCGGTTTTACTTGACAAGGCAGCAGAAGCTAACATTAGCTTCTTAGCAGCCTTTAGTTAGCAAAGAAAGTTCGCAAAGGCCCGATGCTCCCGTAGTACACCGGGTTAGTTTAACGGGAATGGATGTTTTCTATGAAACATTACATGGCTGACCAACAGCAACGTTCATGAGTCAGGAGATAGTTATATGGCCAGTTGGCAACTAAACAGTCAAGTCCGGATAAAGCAGCTAAATGGCCACACCTTGGTTTTGAATGAGAAAAGGCTAGGCCGGCTGAACTAATTACTTATCTTTAACTGAATTACAACGTGAACGACGCTCGTTATTGTGTGTGTTGTTGAAACGTTAGTTGAAAAGTGTGAGTGACTTTATTCGACACAAACGCCAAACGAATTGACGTTACCGGAGAGCAGACCTGCCGTTCTCCTGTTTTGAGTCTGTAACTATCTGTCGGTAGGTTCATCTCTTCGTATTCGTCAGCGTTATGTTCCATCGCAGTTTAGCCGAAGTGTAAAGGTAACTTTCTTCTCAATGAACAAGTTCACTGTCTTTAAAGTCAACGAATGCCAAAGAGCAATAAACAAAAGTTGTTTCGATTTGAAAACTTTGAAAACTTTACGATACTCAGGAGCGGCTTCTCTAGTTGTGCCATGTACTTAGCAGTTCTAGACTTTGGTCCTGTGCTGGTCTTTATCAATGGCGATAGTCACGTTGCTTCCTGTGTTCTGATTTCTTCTTATTGTTTTTCCTGATCATTGTCACCAACATTGTGTCATGAATGCGGTGGGTACATTTAATTTTCTCAATATTTCAGAAT
Source organism: Fistularia tabacaria (assembly GCA_901007705.1). Taxonomy (NCBI): domain Eukaryota; kingdom Metazoa; phylum Chordata; class Actinopteri; order Syngnathiformes; family Fistulariidae; genus Fistularia; species Fistularia tabacaria. The sequence continues at coordinate 93,082 of CAAKHD010000728.1, forward strand.
TTTATTTTCCCACTTTGCTGTGCATTCTGAATCCATCAGTAGTGATTTATGTCAATCTGTGAAAAATGTGGGTGGTTGGGGGTGGGAGTGAATTTCTTGTTTAAGTCTACATCATTGTTGGGAACATTTTTGGGGTGTATGTAAAGACAACATTTATGTTAAATGTGTGGAAATAGGACTTTTGTGAAATGGATATCCGCACATCCTGTGTTGTCTTGTATTTTTTTTTGTTTTGTTTTTTAATCAATAATTTTCATTCTAATTTGATTTACAATTTGTTACTGCTGTAGTTCCTCTTGTAATTATGATGGTAATGTTCATTTCCAAGGCTCGTTTAGTTGTGTGATATGGCTAACCGAAGTTGGCATATATTTTATCATTTGGCTGGCTGAATGAAGGCTTGACGCACTCTTCCTTATCATGAAATGTCAGTCTGGATGTTTTCCTTCATCCTGCCGACTTAAATTTTCTGAACGCTCTCTCTCTTCTTCCAGTATGATGTTGTGCCTCTTCAGCCCAGTGTTGTCATTTGTTCCTGCTCGCATCCATCAATGGTAAGAAACCACCCTGACTCCTGCTCGCCACTTGCTATCCCAGGCGCAAGCAGTAGCCACTGTCCCAGCATGGAGGGCTCAGCCTCAGAGGCCCGTGCTGGAGGAGCATCTTCCAGTAGCCAGGGCCCAGACCTCCGCACAAAGCCTGCGGCTCAGGCTCCTCAGCCTCGCAAGAAGAAACCAGAGGACTTCAGATTTGGCAAAATACTGGGAGAGGGCTCCTTCTCGACAGTATGTATAATGCATTCCATTTAGCTTTTGAATTACACCTTGGTAAATATTGGTACATGCTACTACACGCTCATTCTTTCTGATTGATATACCTGGATGACTCATCTCCATAGACCTCACTAGCAACAAATGTTCTGATATTAAAGTAACATGCCATTTTGCATTATTATTTTCAAAGGTTGTTCTGGCAAAAGAGCAGGTTACTGGCAAAGAATATGCAAGTAAGTCAAAACATGGTTATTTTGATGAACACAATCATAAACATATCATTTTTAACATGGAAAAGTTTCCCGATTTGTTTCTACCTCTAAAATTGTCTCTTTCTCCTCTAGTGAAGATTTTAGAGAAGCGGCATATTATGAAGGAGAACAAAGCCCAGTACGTGAAAAGAGAGAGGGATTTGATGTCAAATTTAGATCACCCATTCTTCGTCAAGCTCTACTTCACATTTCAAGACGATGAGAAGTTATGTATCCTTTTTTGAAGAAGTTTTAAGTGTTCTAGACAAGTGCTACATTGATCACCATCAAGCTGTTAAGTTTAAAGTCTTGTGTTTTTTTCTTGTTTTCCTTCAAATGACTTGTAATTGCCATGGCCCTTAACTAGCTTTTCTTAGATTTTGGTCTCAGTTATGCTAAGAATGGAGAGCTCCTGAAATACATTCGCAAAATTGGTTCATTTGATGAGACCTGCACTAGATTCTACTCGGCTGAAATAGTTTCTGCTCTAGAATACTTACACAATAAGGGGATAATACATAGGTAAGACTTTCTGTTTGTCCTCTTACTTTTTTGGTCATACTGTTCCTAACTTCCGTTTTCTACACAAGTTCATGCCTATTTATTATTTTTAGAGATTTGAAACCAGAGAATATTCTTCTGAGTGAAGAGATGCACATCCAGATAACAGATTTTGGGACAGCAAAACAGTTATCATCAGACAGTAAGCAAGGTAAAGCTCCTGTTCTGAGTTTAGATTTTAGTTTTAAAAATAATCGAATTAGCTCACTCTATCAATTTGGTTTTGGTGAACTATCCATGAACCTGTGTCTTCTCAACATTTTTTGTATTGGCAGCAAGAGCAAACTCTTTTGTTGGAACAGCACAGTATGTTTCACCAGAGCTACTAACAGAGAAATCGGCCTGTAAAAGGTAATGAAGTTTGATCATTGTGCAAAGTATAATCAACAAGACTTTAAAATGTTTTTTATTCATGTGATAGAAGTGTGAGGCATCAAATCTGTAAGTCTGTATCTGTAACGGTTTTCCTGTTTTCATAGCTCTGACCTCTGGGCATTGGGATGTATTATCTATCAGCTGGTGGCTGGTTTACCACCATTCAGAGCAGGGTAAGCACAAAGGGAATTTTGTTGTCACAGCTCAATCACTAGTGTTCTTTTCATAATATAAACATAAACAATGACAAAAATGAATTGATGACCGATTTTATGTTCATCTCAGGACTTGAACTGAATAGGACATATGACCATAGAGACTATGAAAAATGTACTCATTAAGCCATGGAAGACCTCTGAATGATTGAGCATTTGTATGTGTATACATACTGCTACACTGTAATTATGCGTACAGGATACAACACCAATGTTAACAAATGTCTAAGAGTGATATGGCATCGTCTGAATGTGCATGGGAATTAAATTGAACTTGTTAATGTGTTTTTATCAATGTCTAACTTTTTTAGGGGAGCTGAAATGATAGTCATAGGTGTTGATAATAACAACACAGATAAACTGTGATGAATTCATGCCTTCCATATCATTAATGGCCCAAGGCTCTTTGATGTATTATTTTAGAAAATTATAACTTTGATATTAAATGCAACCAATACGTCTTTGGGAGGCTTTGAGAAAAACTTTGCTATCTTGCAAAAAACATTACACTTGAGATGCTTTCTAACAATATAGTTGTCTTTTATTTGTTGTTCCAGAAATGAATACCTAATATTTCAGAAAATAATAAAGCTGGAATATGAATTCCCAGAAAAGTTTTTCCCCAGAGCCAAGGATCTTGTCCGACAGCTATTGGTAGGTCATCATTTTTTCACATATCATATATTGAAAGTGAAATTAAAAGACAATCGAAGACTTCAATGAGGAAACTTATCGCAACTCCTTGCACATGAGTGTGAATCTGTCAGTTGTTCCTGAGGCAGACAGCTGAATGCCTATTTCAATTTAAGACAGCAGCTTATATTATGTGATACACAATGTGAATTTATGCAGAGGAGGCATGTACTTGTTGCAGTTTGCGTTACTGTCGCCAATGTAAGGCGCTCAGAGGAAGAGGTACTGACGGTCACTGTTAAATGCTGAGTCGGCGGACAGTTCAGGACAATGAGCAGAATGTTTTCTGGAACTACTATGTAGTTGTATATTTCAGGAATTTGTTTACTTCCTTTTAGTAAATATGGTGATCTGTGACATTTTTGGTTTACGGATGCCCTCTGATGTTTTTAATTTTTTTCGTCTTTTTTTTTTTCTTCCTTTCAGTCGTTGGACCCATCTAAACGGATTGGGTGTGAAGAGATTGGAGGCTATGAACCTCTGAAACAACACCCCTTCTTTGAGACCATTTCCTGGAGGGATTTACACCTGCAGACACCCCCAAAGCTCACCCCCTACCTGCCAGCCATGTCTGAGGATGATGAGGACTGCTATGGAAATGTAAAATATTTAAATAATTTGTTGTCTGTTCAGAGGTAGGCTTACATACGTTAATTCACATATGCCCAAATAGTTTAACCCTATCAACCATTTCCTTCCTAACAACAGTACGACGACCTACTGAGCCAGTTCAGTAACATGCAGGTGGCCCAGTCCAGCTCATCACACTCCCTGTCACCACATGAATCCACCCCCCCACAGAGGTCCAGCAGCAACATTGAACAATACATCCACGATCTGGACAACAACTCCTTTGAGCTCGACCTACAGTTCACTGAAGAGGAGAAGCAGCTATTGCTGGACAAACAAACCACTGGAAACCCCTGGTAAACCCTGACATTTGTCATTGTATTAATTTGTCTTCCTTAAAGTAATGTCTGATGTTTTAGTAGTCTGAAACATTTTTGATTGAAGTCTTGCAGTGCTTTCACACCAAGCAGAAATTTGGACAAATAGAATAATCACAAGCTCAGCACAACACCGTGGATTTTCAATGTGTCTCACATTATCCTAACAAATTGAAAGTACTCCAGTTTTGTAAGGCATTTGGTTCTCAGAGATTCACAGGCACCCAGCAGCTGGGATGGAGTGCCTGTATCCCATCCAAGAGCACATCCTGGCACTGCCTCTAACCAACAGCATGTCAAACTCGGTTCTGGTCAGATTGTAGCAGTGCTGGAGGCAGCCATCATACACTTTGCTCTTGGATAAGGTGGTCCGTGGCACAGGTTCCTCAGGAGGAAATTACCTGTACAAACCCAGGAGGAAAAGTCAATTCAGATTTATCTTAGACTTGGACTACAGTTGTACTGCTAATGGCTCTCCTAGTTATTGATTTTAAAAAGGAAATGTTATGATTATCTAGTAAAACTAAATTGGATCTTTTATGTGCTGTACTCTTTTGAACGGGAAAATGGTCTTACTTTTTTCAGGTTGCTAAAGGATAACTCCTGTTGGCATAGAATTAGCTTGAAAGCTTGCCCCAAAGCAAAACAAAGCCAAATTAAGTTGTCCTATTAAAATGTAGATTTGTTTTTGTGGCGTTTTCAATGCATAAAAGTGAGGTGAATGCCTGTTTTCTGTCAATGATTTGTGGTTGCATTTTTATTTTTTTATTTTTTTTTAAACAGGCACCAGTTTGTTGAGAACAATCTTATCCTCAAAATGGGCCCAGTGGACAAAAGAAAGGTGTGTGCCTTCTCCTCCCAAAGCTTGACTTTTTATGAATCTTGCCAAATCTGGAGTCCCCTGAGTTAGTCAACTTAAAAAAAAAAAAAAAAAACAAGGATACAGTTTTTCAACTGTGTCAAAGTCAACTTTAATCAGGTTCCCCGTTGTTGCTGAATCATAGAAGTCATCTCCGACAGTGTTGCCCTGACTGGTGGCAGATACTTTAGGTTTGGGGAATTCACTGATGTAGTGAAAAAGGGAAATAGCCCTTAATACCAAGAAAAATTGTAACAACCTCACAGCCCCCTCTGTTGGTGAGAAATTGACCTAAATGGTATTCTATTGCAGGGTCTGTTTGCTCGACGGAGACAGCTGCTTCTTACTGAAGGACCACACCTGTACTATGTGGATCCTGTCAACAAGGTCCTGAAAGGAGAGATTCCTTGGTCCTTAGAGCTACGCCCAGAGGCCAAGAACTTCAAAACCTTCTTTGTTCACACGGTACACAACAATTTCAGATATCCTTCAAGCAAATTTTCTTCAAAAACATGTTAATATTTGCCCACTTTTAAGCTTCCCATTTCATGTGTATCGCTTTAGAAATGTTTTTTTTTTTTTTCTCTCATCACATTTGTAGCCTAACCGAACATACTATTTAATGGACCCCAGCGGAAATGCTGACAGATGGTGCAAGAAGATCCATGAAGTGTGGAGAAAGATCTATCAAAGGCACCAAAACCCTGGCCTATAGGAGCACGGTTCCTCTTGTAGCCACTCCTCTTTAGCTCCGAGGCCAATCACTGAGCAGAGTAACACCCTCCTTAGTGCCCTTCATCACCGCAATCTAAACAAACGCTGGCATCTAGACCTTGTTTGTTTTCCTGAGTAGAACCATGGGAAAAATACAACTTTGGATTCAGGGTTGCTTTGCTTGTTCTTTGTGCTCTCTGTGAGGCTTCTATTGCATTTTTCCATGTATGGATGATAAGACTACCACCATGCACATCTGCTTTTTGTACATTTTGAATGGGGAAAGAGAAGGGCAAGCTTGTGTGTTGAGGGACACAAGCTTGGGCACCGCAAGGACTATCTCAAAACCAAGGACTGGTCTCCTGTCTCGATGATACTATAACACAAAATTGAGCTTTTGTGAACCCGAGCCTATCATGATATCTTAATTAAACCATATCCTTATCCTACATCATATGTACAAGCTGTAGTCAGCCCCACGTCTACATGCATATACTTCATAGCTGTAACAGATACTGTAAGCTGATTCAGTCTCACACATTTACCAAATGCACATCCTATATGTATGTTTGTCAGAGCCCAAATATCCCACAGTATTTGATTTGTTTTCTTAGTCTCTTGGTACTTGCTTATCGCAGTCCAATTAAGGTTTCGATGTGACGAAGCAGAGTGCAAGTCTTCAGTGAGACATGGGTCTGAATCAGTCTCTTAAGTGTGAGCCTTCCATAGTCGTTACTGAGGAGGTATTGCTAATAGGAGGCAAGTAAACATGCCACTAGCTTATACTTCCTAATCACAACTTGCTTATCTTTCCTGCATGGCCAGTTTTGTAGCTCAGCCTTGTCTGCCTCTCTCCCAGGGCACTGGAGATATAGTTTTATTCAAGTTCAAAGGTGGGTATTTTTGACTGCATTGGCAACCATAGCGAATATCATTGGATGATTTGGCTGTTCTGTACCATTCACTTGCTATTTCAGATCGGAAGAGCG
>CAAKHD010000728.1:99478-122472 GCA_901007705.1 Fistularia tabacaria
TGCTCTTCCGATCTCCTTGTCTGCCTCTCTCCCAGGGCACTGGAGATATAGTTTTATTCAAGTTCAAAGGTGGGTATTTTTGACTGCATTGGCAACCATAGCGAATATCATTGGATGATTTGGCTGTTCTGTACCATTCACTTGCTATTTCTTTGTGGTGTGAATTCTTCCATTTTCTTTTTTTGGTGGGATAGTTTGATCATGTTCAGTATGTCCCTTTTGAAAACAAAATCCTATGTGCTGACCTCCCCATGCTGAACGGAATACCGTCATCAACGGAACTACATACACATACTATCATTCTTAAATGCAATCAATATGTTTTTGTTTTATGTTGGTTTTTTTTTTTTTTTTGTTTGTTTTTTGTCCCTCACTCAAGATAGCAGAACGGACTCATTGGACTTTCTGGCTCTCCTTTTTCTTTTCCATTCTTTCCCCCATTTTGACATTCGGCCCGATAGAAGTTAAAGCGATTGATTAACTTGTGCTCTTGTTTTAGCAGTATGTATCATCATAATGATTTTAAAATTTGACAGATTACCTTTTTGGTCCTTTCTCAAGGTCCTCTTCCTTCAGCTGAGTCTGTGTGCAGTGTGTGACTGGAGTATAGGCGACTAGGACCCTCCGGCCCTGGGGCTCAGGGCTTGGTGTGGTTGGATGTCAGTTAAAGAATATCTATCTGATCCAAATAACCGATGAAATTGCTGTATCTGTCTATAAAGTTGAGGAAACACTCCACAGGTGTTGGCCTCAGGTTAGAGAAATTGTTCGAATCAAGTTGATGGCAGTTGGTTACATTGTGTATGGAATACTCTACCTGGCTTGTAACTGACTAGAACTGTGATGTACAGATGATGTATTATTAAAATCTGAAGCAAGTAATGCAATGATATTAGGATACAGTTTTTGTATTTTTATTCTTGTATAAGGTTATTTGATGGCTATTGTTTAGCCTCTAGTTCATTCTGTGTTATTTAAATTCTAATATATGAATCATATTTGGATTGAAGTCATGTTCAGGGGCCATGTTGTGTATGTATTGAGATGTAAAGCCTTTGAATGTGAATAATTATTGTAAACTATAATATTTTACAGCTTTTTTCTTACTATATCATACATTTTCTATTTGCTCAGTGATTTAATCATATTCTGATAATTTAATGAATCTGTTCATTCTCTCTCTGATTATTTGTGCGCTAGGTCAGTAGATGTTGAATGATGAATTTTCCACTTAATGCTTGGTAGTCCAGTAATTAAAGCATGTAGGGAATTTAGGCATACAAATAAAGCCTTGTGTCCTGTCTTCTGTTAACAGCCGCAGTCGTGACACGGTGAAGTAACATTCGGTGGCAATGGCATCTCACATTTTGCAGCATGTAAATATAAATAAAGTACCGGCCCATGATCAAGTGTTTCTGTGTCGTGCAAATGTACTCCAATCACTCATACGAATGCAAACATAACTATAAAAAAAGAAGCACTAAATAGAGAGCTTTCAGTGACCGTCATAGTCACTTGAAGGATGGCATGGAGGCATCGCTGCCGTGACGCTCCCCAGCTGCTAAATGCAAGAGATCACCCGTCCACGGTCGAAGCGTCAGTAGACAGAGTCTCAGACCTCGAGAATAATTTATGCAAGTGTCTGTCAGTGCTGGTGGAGTGGGACAGTAGGAGTGGCTGAGGGGCTGGCAGACAGCTTTGCGTTGAATCGTGGACTTCAAGTTAGAAGCTGCAGCTTAGTTATTTCCTGTCCAGCTTCTGAGCCGAGCCGAGGTGAGGGTGGGGGAGACCAGGAGAGGGATGGCAGAGAACAGCTCCGAGCCGAGCGGCTCCGTTCACCGGAGATGTTTGACCCATTCCCCGGCCGAAAGAAACAGTGCTTCCAGTGTCGGGGCATCGAAATGGATTCGACTGAACGTCGGGGGAACCTATTTTCTGACGACAAGACAAACGCTGTGCAGAGATCCCAAATCGTTTCTTTACAGACTGAGCCAAGCTGACCCCGAGCTCGACTCCGACAAGGTAAATGCTAAGCTAGTGGAGCTAGTTAGCGCTAGCGCTTTAGTTCATATCGCAGTTGGTTAACTGAATTTTATTTTACGCTAAATTGACTTGTTTTTTTTTTCTGGGAATTTATTCGTTGAAAGTGCTTTCGGGCGAGGACCGAGTTCAGCCCATTTCGTCACGGAATCCCATCGTTGGAGTCACCTTTTTTTGTTCATGATTGGCACAGTGCAAACTATTTGTCTGATTTAGCTACATAGCATTACCACGCAAAGCTAGCTAGATTCCAACAGTCACCACATGACATACGATCTCCCCTGCTAGCTAAAGTGTGTAACATCAAATCGCTACAATGCGATTATTTATCCAGTGTAGTTAGACTTTAAAATGCACGGCATATATATTTTTTTTCTGCTGCTTTTGTATTTATGAATAGCAAGTCTCTAACACTAAGTGGAAACTTTCCCCTTCCGAGGCCGTTGCCGTACGTTGCACTACTCCTGCAATCAAATATCAGGAGCAGAAAGCACCACAGTTTGTATTACCTTGGACATAATTGATGTTCATATAAGTAATCGATGATACAAAATGCATTTGTTCAATTCTGATACTAGAATTGAAAGTATCAGGGGAAAAAGCAACTTAGTGAAATGATCTATTTCCATTTTTTTTTTATTAAATCAAAGAGTCATACAAAGTTGTATCAGTTGACTCAGCTTACAGCAATCGATTAATTATTTAACTTTACATCTTTGATAAACTGCAATATCTGCTGGCTTTTATAAAATGATCCATGCTTGCAAGACTATTCAGAGTTTAATTCTTCTTTTTCTCGCTTGGCTTTATTCTGCTCCTTGACAGTGTTTCCTCTGCTTTATTCACCTCTGCTGGTGGTGAGGCTCCTATAGTGACTCCATAGCCCTTGCCAAGCGAGGTGCTTCTGACAACAGAGAGCAGGAGATGAAGTCATTCGGTTCCCTGTATTGCCTCGGTGCTCCACAACCCAGATCCTTTTATTTGTACACCTGCAAGTTCTAACAGCAGCCTGTGTGCTTGGAGCCCCTGTAAACAATGTATTAACATAACCACGTAACATACTTTTTTTGTGTCACTCATTTTAGCGTCCCATCATATTCATTGTTTTCATTGACTTAGACATTTTAATCTTCACCCCTGCCCTACTTTATGCTAAACTGAAAGCATGGCTCATCTCGTATTTTCATGCAAATATCTTAATCTCTAAATAATCGGCTTGCTTTTTTGTCAGTTCATCCTTCAATGAGCAATGGATCCTCTCAATCCCTTGTCTTAAGTGGGTATGAAAATCTCAAGCCATTACCATACTTCCCTCCTGCAGACAGTCCAGTCAAAATAGAAGTCTGTAACGCTTATTATTTTGATATTTTATCAGTGTCTAAAACTATATTCGGTGACCTAATTTAGTCGTTTTCAGAACTGGACCAAGAAGGTCATGTTTTTTTTGCACAGAAAACACTGCATGTGATGGAAACCCAGCAGAGTATGCAGTGTTGTGTTTTCCAGCCAAGAAATGAGTGGTTCATTTCTCAGTCACGCAGGCTGACGTGCTGCAGCAGGACTCTTGAGAACTGCATTATTCATGTTGTTGACTTGAGCCTGTTATACTCATTGGGATAGATGAGAGAAAGTGGGGGTAGAGCTGTCACATGCTGGATTACAGCTGCTGACAATCTTTGACAAGTCTTCGTCTTGGCCTTTTATTTCCTATCAACCACCATATTTTATAAAATGTCAGGTCAGTGCAATAATTCAACAAGGTTTTCATCCATTCTTTGTTATTTATTCATTCTTAGGTAAAGTAATGCCGCCGCACGTATCGCAAGTATTTCTCTTAAAATCATTAGTCCGATCAATGAGCTTAGATTTGAACCCACATGATCCTTTCCAGACTTCTTAAAGTACTTCACTCAGGATTGTCAAAGCAGTGACCAAGCTTTCCAGCTTTGAGTGCACATAAATTTTTCAAGCATCCCAGCACAAAAGATTCTTGTTCCTTCATCTTATTCTTTTCATATTCATATCCATTTGCTGCCTGAAGGAGTTCTCTCTGCGGCATGTGTGAGAGAAATATAGCGGCCTTTAATGCCAGATTCAGGTTATATGTCATGCCTGAGCACACTGCAAAGCAACGTAAATATTTAACGGTGATATCCCTCCTATTGTTCCATCCTCCCACAGTAAGGCCTCTACAGGCCAGGCAGAGTGCAGTTGGCAAATCAGGCACGATGTTATCGACTTAAACCGCTCAATACACCTGTTTTTTTTTTTCATTGTTTGTTTGTTTTAAATACAAATCCCAGGCTCTTAAAATTAATCGATCCCGTGTTGCAAGCTGTATTACTAGTTTGCATTCAGTTGAATTATTGGCAAGACCAGGTCATCCCACTTGATTACCCTGTCTTGGTGGTAGAATTAACTAATCTGCTTGATCAAAATGGTAAAGCTGTTTGGTGCCTTTCTGTTTTTCAAACGAGGAACTCACTTCCAGCCTGAAGCACTTCTTACTTATTGTTATCGGGGGGGAAAAAACATAGTAAATATTGTTGCTTTTAAGGCGAGAAAAGGGTAGAAAGTCCAGCAGCGTTGATGCAGAACCAGCCTCATTCAAATCACCCAGTACTTTTGAAATGTAAGAGTGATAGTCTCACATAATGCAGCCTTGATGGGAGGTGTGTATTATTTAAAAGATGAAGGCCTATTTGACTATGCCATTACCGCCTCTACTCCTGAGGGACTCTGGCTCCTACTCTACAAGGATCAGACTTCCACTTGGCTAAGTAGCTATGGTCATGTGACTCTGAAGCTTTTCTGCTACATCTTCAACTACTGTTTCTGCAGGGGTCTTATTTTCCCGCAATGAAGGCTTAACAGCATTAGATAATGCTTTCAGTCTTTATATTCTTGTCCCAGACCTGAAATGGCTTCATATGAATGTTCTGTTTGTATCCAATGTGCTTTTCAAGCTTTTTGTATGATTACTTTACACTATAAGGCTAACCGTATCAAAGGCACCTTGAAACCCTGGTCTTTAAAACTGATAATAGCAAGGTTGCGATTTTCCCATTTTTTTTTTTCCCCCAAGAGCCAATCTCCAATAACATTTTCACTCTGTTGGATCAAGAACTGAGACTCCGCAGATCGCAATATTTGACATCTTTAGTCTGAAGGGTGGGTCACTGTGGTATTTCCTGTGGGAGGATAAATGTATTATGTGTAGGAGAAAAATGATAAGGTTATTACACTCCACTATCTGTTGTTGTTAAGCCCACCCTTCTAATTGGCTTTCAAGTTGTCCTCAGATTTTGAATTGAATTTAACTGGTCATTTGTCCCTTTGGTTTACATGGCAGATATCTTTGCATCGCCCAAAAAGCATATGATGCTGCAATTGCCCAGCCATGGGACCAATAGAGGGCTGTCCCATATGAAAAGCCTGACACATACTGACAATCTGATTCTGGTGGATGTCGATGACACATCCCATGCCAGTGCACACGTTATTCAATTCTTCTTATAATGTGTTGTGTCCGTCCTACAGAACAGTCAATTATCACAATACTATGTTTATATGGTGAACGTATAATAGTTCCACTCAAAAAGGCCCAAGTTGAATAACTGTCCTCCCACTTCTATAGTTGGCCATCTCTTTTCAAACTTATCTACAAGCATTGTCTCTTCCCCTGTGGCTTTCGGCAATTACTCCCCTGTCCAGGCCCCTGGAGACACAGACTCTTGGTTTTAATTAAAAACACTGTCCCCTTTGTGTACATGGGTCCAAATCAGAGCCCCCATATGCATCTTTCAATGAAGTGGGCCATTGTCACACAAAGTCCCTCATAGATCTGTACCCAGAGGAACCTTGCAGAGTTTAGAGGTTTCCAGCAACAGGCTTAGTGGCACAGTGGGTCACCAACCAGTTGTAAAGAGGAAGTGGGATGTAATGCACTAACAGTGTGTACGTAAGAGTTTTGTTGTTGGTGTTTTTTTATCATGAGGAAGCTATCCAAGACTACATACTTAATTTGAACATTTCCAATGTCGATACTTTGAAATGTTTAAGATGTGTGTCTGGTTCATTTGTACAGCTCTCGCGGTCTCAATGGCCAGCTATTCCATACCTACTTGGTCATAGTATGACGATTTATTGGTCATGTGAGATGTAGGAAGCAGCTACCGGTACGTACAGTTTCAACCGCACAAGTACGTCCTTGAACTAAACTTGGTAGATGCCGTGATACCCTGGAAACTGAGCATATTCAGTTTAGTTTTGTCATCATAACCATCTGATGAGTCCAGTGACATCGATATCCTCCCACTAATTTAACCCTAATACTATAATTAGAAATATATACTTAGCACAGCCATTGACACGTCCTTGCCCTGTTAGCTCTTATTGCCAAAGGTTGCTTGTGAATAGAAAGATGGTTTAAACAGAAAGTACCGCACCACAAATTGGGTATGGCATTCGACTGCGTGATGTTTATTCTTGACAGATCCGACCAAAGATTACTTTCCTCCTGACATTTCTCAATCACCAGGACAGAAGATAGAACAATTTTGCACATGAGGCGGTATCCATGTCAATCAGAGTCCACAGCCCCTTTGGTTTGATCCGTTTATAGCAAGTCACTCTTGTACGAAGACTCAGATGAGTAACTGTGGCCCTAAATGTGTAAAGATACATATTTTTGAATCAATTCAAAGAAAATATAAACCTTCATTGTTTATCACAATTAACAAGGTTTTGTTTTCTTTAAGAGGCTCTGAATAGGTAGGTAAGTGCAGAATTTGGAAAATGCATGCCATGTACACATTTGTAACACATGTTCACTTGGGAGAAATGAGAACTTTGAAAACAACTTTCATGCATTTTTCAGTGATCTCAACAACCTATGTAACACACAGTGAAGAGGCCAAGAGTTTCAGATAAATCTTGAATGGAGTAAAAGTCCACTAAAAAAAGAGTGGTGCGGCTTTGGCGAGTTGAGCAACTTTGGCTTTGTCCATTTGCACTGTGCTGGTACCGTTTCTTTTGCCTAACTTTGGCGACTGGAAATATGAAAAACCGACACTGGATGTAAGACCAGAATAGAACTCCATTGGGTTCCAACGGGATATTTCTGCCATGGAAAGGAGGTCAAACAGCCATGAGGGTACGGAGATTCATTACAATAGGAAATGAACTGGGATGTGTTTCATTATTGGAAAGATTAATGGGATTTCATTAACATATATGGGCTTGTGATGAGAAGCTAGACAGTTATGAATGTATCCGTGTTCTGGCGAACAGTCAACCGTGTGTCCGTTATGGCCTGAAGTGTCAAATAAATGGCTAGTCTTGTATAAATAAAGGAAGGTACACCCGCCACATTTGACAAACCTTGCATTCGACGATCAACCCGAAAGGTTACTCTGTCAGTAAAGAGTAATTCATCAGTTTTCTTTTTTTCCAAACTGTGGTTTGAAGTTTAAGACTGGAACCAGAATCCAGCTGAGCACAAGAGGGGCATGGTTGAGTGGGACAAGAACTGTGTGCTGTTGTAGTTCTACCTTCACCCAGCATCTGGAATACATGTGTGCATCACTGGACTCAGGTGGGCAAGCTGAGACTTTTGGGGCCTGGAATGTAAGTTAGTCTTAAAAACTGTACTGATTTGTCCCATGATTTCAATTTGTTAAACAAATTGTCTTGTAAAGTGGTGTAAAGTAATAGTTAAATGCCGCCAAAACTGATTTTTGGTGTTTCTTGTGAGGCCAGCTATATAATAGACCAGACTAGGCTAATTGTCGATGGTAGCCAAGGTGATTTCTGCTGGTCCCCCCAGAGAGATCCAGCCGCTGTTCCCAATCTTTCTCTTCTGCTCTAATTGTTTGAGCCTCCTCGCCTTCCCCTTGAGACAAGGATGGCCTAATCACGGTACTTACAGAAATAGGGGAATACCCAGAGGTTGTGAAGGAATCAAGATCAAACCCAGGGCCTATGGGAAAAGGAAAGTGATATGCCAAAGCTGTGTGATTATATCCTTTGCCTGCACAGAAACTCACCTTACCTTTCGCATTCACTGAATTTTAATCAAAGATGCACAGCCCTCGGATTGTTGTGATCGGTGGGGGAATAACAAATAAGCAAAGAAAACTGACACTTTGCATTTTACCCTAATTCAGAACAAGAGAATAAATAATCAAGCATTTTTATCTATTTATGCGCAACCAGCATAAGATGAAGATTTGTGAACTTCTTTAATTGTAGACCCGGTAAATACATCGGATTGTATTGATCATGTATTGTTTTTCTTCCTTTCAGGATGAAACTGGTGCCTATCTCATTGACCGAGACCCTACATATTTTGGGCCAGTGCTTAACTATTTGAGGCATGGCAAACTGGTGCTAAACAGGGACTTGGCAGAGGAAGGTAATTTCTAAAGAAATTGGCAAACATATGGGAATATGTTTGTCAGTTCACCGGTTCTCACTTTATATAAAATATACTGGTTTCATTTCTCAGCCATTGCAATTTAAATCTGTTCAGAGAAGGTGTTGTCAATGTTATCATATCTTTTGCTGTTATTCCCACCCAAATATCAGCTGCAGTAGACAGTACAGCAATACTGAATGTTGTTTGGACCCTCATCCATTACATTCATTTGTTCAACTAAGCATGATCCTGAAAAATAGTGTGATACTTTTTACCTGAAGAAAATATTTTGCATTATTATGTCATAGGTGTGCTAGAGGAGGCGGAATTTTACAACATTACATCATTAATAAAGCTCATCAAGGACAAGATCAGGGAAAGGGACTGCAAAATATCACAGGTAAGTCACTCTTTTATTGAAAACAGTATTTTTGTTGCTTTAAAGAAGTTGACTCCATACTGCCTTTTCTCCCAGGTTCCAGTGAAGCATGTGTACCGAGTGCTACAGTGTCAGGAAGAAGAGCTGACACAGATGGTGTCAACCATGTCCGATGGCTGGAAGTTTGAACAGGTAAAACTCCTCATGCTACGGTCACAGCAACAAGCTTCCTTCCATGTGCTTCACCCTCCCTGCTATGCTCACAATGACCCCGCCCAATCCTCAATGTTGAAAATGGATAAGAAGCCAACCAGCGAATCACATCTTACTCAATGTCCGCTTACATTATCCGAGCATCCCTTCTTTGCTGTGATTGGTCGTTGCAGCTTGTCAGTATAGGTTACGGGCGGGCCCACCAGTCAGAGTTTCTGCTGATTGTGTCAAGGGAGGTGAAGGGAGAGGAGTCTGCTTTGCCAAACAACAGCGGAGAGGTGTGTCCCTCAAACTTCTGTCCACGGGCTGGTCACTGCATGGTCCCCATGTTGTTCATACACACCCTTTTGGCCATTGTTTGTCCCAAGTAGACACATAGATGTTGGTCCTTTCCTTTTCTTTTGAGTTTATTTCTATTGAGTCTTCATTTGTACTGCTTGCTCATCTGTCAGGCTAGAACTTAACACTGTGCCTAGTTTGACACATATATATATATTTTTTTTCTATTACCCATGCTGAAATGAGTTTTTAGGCTTCCAAACAGTCTTTGCATTCATTGAGCTTTCTGGCTTTTCTGGGGTGTCTTGCACTATGCCATTTCGCTTTGCAAATAAGTCCACAAAGATCAAGACACAGAGAAACTACATTTATTTGGTCATCATTCGTGTGAATGAGTCTTTTGAGCGGAGGACACAGTGGATCTCCTGCCAGAGCTGAAATCTCATTAGTCTCCCCACACAGATCAGATGGGAAACTCCTAGAAACACAAGTATGTCGCTCAGTCCGCTGCAAAGGAGTCTTTTGTGAAGATTAACTTTAATGACTTAATGCCGACCGTAAGAGTCCAAATCTAGACAATTTGTTCAAGTGTGTTTTGCATTACAGTAGGTGTGCAGTGTTTTTTCTTTTTCAATTAAAATCTGAGACTTGTGCACTATACTTTGAAATAATGTGTATATTTACTGCATTCACGCTTGATCTGAATGACTGTTAAAACACATCTTCGAAAGATGTGGCTCCTGAGGCCCTGCACGTCTGAACATGCCCCCCTGCATACATAGTATACAAGTAGCCCGCAGATAACACACTCTGAATTTACAGGTTAAAGCAGTTATTCTGAACAAAGATGTACTAGTTTTTTTTTATTCTTTCTTTTTAAATTGTGCATGCAGTTTGTTTCGAAAAGACCTGTATCTTTTAATCCGTTTATGTAAGTGGGGAAGAATAGAAGCGGTAGAACGAAAGAGACTTGCTTTTTTTTTTTTTTTTTGAAGAAGGCTTCCTGTCCAGTCATAGGACAAATCTTTCCTTGATCGATAACATAATCTTGGGGCAAAAATTCACAATGACTGGTTTCATTGGTGTGTTTTGATAGACTTCTCGGTGTCTTCAGGTCCCTGTACGATCTCTCATCAGTCTCTGTAGACTGGTGAGGCGTGTTGCTAAAGACAGCATAAACCATGATTTCCCACGGTTCCTCCTGCACAGAACAACAACAATTTTGAACACTTGGAGCCTCAGCAAAGCAGACGTTGGCCCAAAAACGTAGATTCGGTGCATATTTCTTGCAATGCGCTGGGGCTAATTGCATGTGGTACACTGCTAAGACCAAGTAAAATGATTTTACACTATAGCTTAGTAAAATAAAGAAACTGAAAAAACTGCACAGGGGACTGTTTATCTTTGCAAGTGCACCAACACTAAAATGCTTCAAGCTGTTTGAAGTGAAGCAGGTTTGTAGTCATTGAAATGGAGACTGCTTCAGATGGAGCACAGTGGTTCTTTTTCTCAAGTCCCTTTCACGTATGCCCTGCAGCTCTGAACCAACATTACCTGTGGGATCTGTATATGAGAACACAAACGTCTGAATTTAGCTGGACTAGACACTAAACAGATGCCACTTTTCCATCACGCTCTAAGTCAGTTGAATCGCCAATTGACGTCAATGAGAATAGAACAGGCTGTTGTCCAGAAAACCCAAACTAGGAATTAAGAATCCTGGAGCAGCTTTCCATCGTCCAGTCCAAAGTGACAGTATCTGTGAGTCAGAAACTCCAAATGAGAGAATAAGAATTTTTTATTTTCCTCCATCAATAGTTCATTGCAGTGTTACTACAGCCAGCTTACCTATAAGCTCCATAGCTTGTGTCTAAAACTAGAAATATCGTTTCTTTTTACCTTTTCAACTGTTTTTTTTTTTGATAAGAATTGGAGAACATCCCTTTGCTTTTTTTTGTTGCTGAAACTAAACTGGAGCCGAATATTATGTTAATCAAACGGAGATCTGGTGAAGATGGACCTCAGCGGCAGCACTGGAACAATGGTATTGATGAAATCTAGTTCATGTCTTTGATTCACTTACAAATTTGCCGTTTGGACATTTCTGCTGTTTGGAGTTAAGCCAGAAGAATTAGGTCATTATTCACAGCATGTGAGTGCTGACAAAACAAGTTATTTTTTTCCAGGTGAGAACTCAATTTCTATGGATTGTTCTCACCTGAATTGTGTCAATTTCTGCAGAATTTCACCAGGTAATGTTGATGAATATAGTCTCAGTCATTGGATGGTTGCTCAATCTATCTACTCGAAGAAGTCTTACCCTGTTCGATGGGTAAAATTGTTTCCTAAATCTAAACGTTTGAATGTCTTGTTATCTTGACAGGTTTTTGTCACAGTTAAAATGATATATTTTTGCAGACATAATTAATCCCATACTGGAAGTGTTACATTTAAAGTACACAATACTGTAAATATCCAACTGATTCAGCCAAACAAAAACAACTGCGGTGATGGATGCTCGTGTGCATCACTCTTTTTTGCTCTGTAAAGATGCATTTTTTTATTTATTTTTTTTATTTTATTTTAGCTGTTCACCTTTGAATCCTCTTTGTCCACAAAGTCAAATTCTCCATTCACCACTGCTTTGTGACCCGGCATGTTTGCTACCTGTATTTAGCTCCTAGCACTTGAATATTATCATTCACTATCTGCTAGTTATTCACTATCTGCTAGTTACTGTCATTGATGTTCATGGATTATAATTGTTTTATGTGCACCCTTCACCATTTTTGTGTTTTGCTTTCATAAACCTCTTCATTTATTGGATTTCCATGCTGGTGTGTCTCGAGGTCCTGAAAATAGTTGCTTGAATAGCATTCTACAAGTGTGATTACAAACACAAATGTGCGCAATTTAGTGTCCACTTTTTCATTTTTGTCACTCATACATTATCTAGAAGACATTTTTATTAATCACACTCCCCCGAAGACTGAGACAATTACACACAATATCTGCACTACAATATAGATATTGTAGCTCAACTGAAAAATGAATTGGCTTTAAGAAATAGCCTCTCATTGATAACAAAAAAATCATCAATTACTTCATTTAAAAAAAAACACACCTTGTGTCCTTGTTCCAGTAATGAACTAAACTCATTATTGTCTCATGTTGGGTAAAAAAATTTTCTTCCAGTTTTTTCTTTGACAGTTTTTCATTTTAGTGATTACATATGCTGTGTTTTTCTTTCTTTGCAAATTCGGCACAAAATCTGTAAGTATGACATTTGTCTGTTTCATCATTTGTCTGGCAATTTTTTTTTTTCATTTGACTTTTTTTTTTTTTCCACATTTCAAATATCCTCTTTTTTCAATACACTTTTTCATCAGAGGTTAAGTCATATTAATAAAGCCCCGAAAATGTCTAAGCACTCAAAACACATCTGAACTATCTGTGCACCTGAGTGACCTATTTAAACTGTGGGAATTTGGCCAGAATAAATTAAAGTTGTAGATTGAAATTCCAGGAACCTGTGGCTGTCAGCTTTTTTCTTTTTTTTTTTTTTCCTCCTTCCAGCAATTCTTTTAATCTGCCCCCCAGTTGTTTTTCGTGGACAGGTTTCCAGGGTTGTCCTCTACCCCCGCACACTGAAAGCTCATCCCTCCACTTCTGCTCTGTTCTCGTGTGTCTCCTAGCTGGTCAGCATCGGCTCCTCTTACAACTATGGAAACGAAGACCAGGCTGAGTTCCTGTGTGTTGTCTCCAAGGAGCTGCACAATCAGTCTTATGGAACGAACAGCGAACCCAGTGAGAAGGCTAAGGTAAGTATACCTCTATGTGCTGTTTGTGTGTTGAGATGGAAAAGTCCGGTCATATCAAACATGATGGTCTTTCTCCATTACGACGTGTAACTGGATTATTGCTAAGAAAACGTGAATAAGCATCTTGTATGTATTCACTGTAGCAGTACACTATACCTGTTAAGAGTAAAGGAAAATGTCACTAGTCTTGGCTTAACAAAATCAGACTAATTTTTATCTCGGAGAATTGATCCAGATTTGAAATTTTACATTTATTTGACCTGGAACAAAAAGGTCGTGTCCACCGTCCCCGAGACATCAGAAAGCAAAGCTTCGGATAATAGCGGAGCTTCTGGCAAGGTCTGTCATTTGGGAGCAGAGCAAGAGGCACACCCTTCGTAATTCAAAGGAAGACTAAACACTACCAGTGTCTTCCAAGCAAATTTAGAAAGAGAAGAGAATTTGTTTAGACTGTTTCCAGGGACACCATATCAAGTCATTTGAAGAAATTGCTGTCATTTGTTTGTGTGAATGACACTATTGACAAATATTTGGGACACGTATATGTTGTTGGAAAGATGCCCCTTGAGAACATCTGTATGCCCTTTGGTGTTCTTTATCTTCGGAGTTACATTTGCATGTAATAATTTGCATGTAATTGAATCCCCTGTGAACACAACCCATTTGTTGTGTTATTTTTCACCTTTCACTTGCTCTCCCTTTTTATAATTTATACACCTCCATTCATTTCCATTATTTTACAACCTGCCTTTCTTGTCTTCTTCTGTGCTGTCTGCATGCTGCATATTGCTCAGAGCGAGGACGAAGAGACGGATTATGAAATGAATGACTCTGATTAGGGTTGAGCACTTATGACTCACTGGTGAGCGCTCAACTGCTCATAGTGCCCTTACCCCCTCTTTTTTGCCCTCATCCTTTCCTCTTCCTCCTCAATGCAGTCACATCTTTTTAGGTATTTTGTTTTGGGTCTTTTTTGTTGCTAAAGACAACTTGAGCTGATAATACACTCAAGCCATCCAGGTTGGAAATCTGCTTTGGCCTGTCGCCTTCCGAGTCTGCAAGCCAAAACTAGATCAAAAGCCAGATGGTCTCTTCTGAGACCGGTTGAATATGTCTGTGCAGACGGAGCTCCCTTTGAAACCAGAGGGGAAGAGCTTTATTTGTTTCAGAAGTGTAAATAAGACCCTTGTAATTATGTCCTGCTCACAGCCTTGGTTACTGGAGGGCATGCTGATGATTCAGCTGCTGTGCTCTGACTCATTTTTCCTCTTTGACTGACTTTGAAAGGGAAGGTGGAGCACCATGCCCTCTCTGTCCACGCTGTTGTCAGTAGTAGTGATTGTGTGCTGCTTTGGCGGCACCCGATTGATTCGGAGAGAATTCTCCTCGTCATTCTTTCCAAAGTCGCAAATCGCTAACATCCAGTGTCTCGGCATAAAAACCTGATTCCGTCTCTGCGCTTTGGGACTCTTTGGGCAGATGTATAAAACCATGTTGTATCTCAGGCTACAAATAGTCAGAATCAGAGGGCATTTTTGATTTGAACTCAAACATGACAAGCAAGCGTTTCTCAAGTGTGAATCTAGCACTAGGAGTTCATGTATTTCACCACATGTCCAACTTTTAACAAACATAATCTGATGAAAAATTCTACTGTTGATTATTTCAATTTCTTTTCCTTGGGCTTGCTTTCCAAAATCCCCCCTTTTCATTTATTAGTTTATCCAGTATCATTAATTTCTTAATGAATAACATTTTTATTTTCTCAGTTTGTCAGTGTATTAGACTTCCGGTTGGAAAGCCAACTATCCCTTACACCACAACTGTGATTGTGATTTTATGGTTTAAGAAAGTGTCAGACAAAGTATCATCTCGCTGCAAGCAAGTCTGTGAGAGCTTGCAATGAAATTTCCGCAAAAAAAGTCAAAGTCAAAGTGGGATAAAGTGCTTTATTATGCTTTTGACATTCAGGAGACAATTTATTTCCATGTGATTTTCCATTAAGAAATAAGATAATACTTTATTGATCCCCATAGGGGAAATTCGAGTGTTGCAGCAGCAACATTAGAAAAAAATAAAATAAAATAGTGAGTACTGTGTCCTGATATCAAGAAACAGGCTACTGATTTTCACAATTTTCTTTTTCGTCCCATTCGCGAAGCGGGAGTTATACCTCCCCACTTAATTCCTTTCTGTCAGGGTTTCCTGCTTATTCGCTGATCCCCAATTTGATCCACAGCCTTGTACCGCTGACTTTCTGGCACCGCTCCTCATTTCGCTCACTAATGCAAGCATTTCCTTTTTCCTCTGCTCCCATGTCATGCTGTAGTCATAGACAGTCTATATGTGCAGCCAGTAGAGAGCTTTGATCACTGAAATCAGGCAGTCATACACCGTTGGTAGTGAATGTCCCTCTGAACGTCCATCACATTGTGAGTTCTTTTAAATCAGGTTCCCTTTTTGTTTTTTCACTCTGCAGATTCTTCAGGAAAGGGGATCCCGGATGTGAAGAGGACTCAGTATTATGAGCTCCAGGTGTTATGATGCAAACATATCATCCTTGTAGAAGACCATTTGGCACAAAGGAGATTTAAAAAAAAAAAAAAAAAAAAAAAGGAGGGGGGGTTGCATTTATCGTTGTTTTCCCTCAAGTTTCATTTTTATTTTGTGATGTAAATAAGTGTTTACTGACTATTTGTGCCTGTACAGTTAAACTGGACCTTTTGAATTCATGGCAGGTTTTTTTCTAATTGAAAAAAGGCCATCATCATGTAAGGCCAATGATTCACTCAGGGTCATGTATTGAGTCAAATCCTATATCCTCTAACTTAAGGGTCTGGAAAGGGATCTTTATGGTCTTGATAAATCTGAAGTGTCAAAATCATAGTTTAGAGATAACAAGAAGGGAATAGTGCTGAGTTTATTAAGCACATGTTAAAGACTATTTTAAAATGTGAAATTACTCCCATTTAAAAAGAAAAAGAAAAAGAATAAAAAAAAAAGACTTTGTTTCCCAAAAAAATCCAAACAGTTACCCTGCACACTGAACGTGGCAGGCACATTTGAGGATATTTTTTACGTTTGTGTAGATCCCCCCCATCCACAAAGCTGTTCACTGTTTTAAGAAAAAAAAAAATCAATTGGGCTCAAACAAAAATAAAAATATAATTAACAAATGGGCATTTGTAAGTTGAAGGCTCCTAAAGCGGCTTGTAAGGAATGAAAAACAAGTCACGTTTTACAAACTGCTAATATTGCATATTTCGATGAAACTGGTCCCTCTTAAGGTAAAGTAACATAAGAGGCTTCATCATTCCGCTGCTGCTTATTGCAACATGCATCTGTCAGCCGTCTACAGAACTGACTAAAAATGCATTTTCTAACACTGATCACTGTGTGCAGTGGAATTGTAAACAGTGTGGAAAATGTATATATCTGTCCTACAAATGCTCATTCCAAAATGTCAAAAGAGCAATCGCTTCAGTTCCTGGGAATTTCAAAATAAATTGTTCTCACTTTACAAAACTATTCTCAAAACAATTTCAAGAACTTAGTTTGAGACCTCATGTTCATACATTTGAAATTAGCGTCCACATCCCAGAGTATTCCGAATACAGTTTTACATATAAGTTTTAAAAGTCCTGTTTCATGTCACATGACAATGTGTTTTTAACCTTTTTTGACTGAGTTCTAAGTTGTTGTTTTTTTGTTTTTTTACTGGTTTTATTTTTTTATGTTTTGAGGGAAAATGTCTTTTTTTTTTTTTTTTTTTGAGTAAAGGTATTTTTGCCGAGGGAGGTTTGGGGACTGGAACTGTTTTGAAGGCATTGGTGAATGAATTTCTGTTCATATCCAGAGGATATTGTTTTGATGTACATAATCCAAATTTCAAGATTAATATTTAACTCTTAAAACTGCACGTTTTGTACACTGTAAAAAATCCCAACTTCAAATAGAAGTTGTTTATACTGGATCTTTAAAAATGAGAATCTTGACAATGTTACCTTCTGTTTTGCATTGTTTGTACAGGACTTTAGAGATTTCTGTGAGGATTGAAACAGCAGATGCTGAATATGGTGTCTTTCACTGAGAACATGCCTGGAACATGTTTTGATAACAAAGCTATACTTGGATGGCTATGAAGTTGACTGTTACATTTTAAAAAAAATGTATTTTTTCTGCAGTGTAATAGATTATAAGCATTTGGAATTGTGTAGATTTCAAACACAGCATTACAAGCACGGCAGTGGGGAAAACACACTGAGCACATCGCTTACAGCCTGTAATGTTGTTCATGTAAATACTGCAATTAATTTAGTACACCTTTTTTTTTTATAGAAAAATTGTTTTCCAGTTTGATGTGTGGTTTTGATAGGTTGGATATTCCATTCACAAATAATCAGTTAGTGTTGCCTTCTTCCCAATGACCAAAATCCAATGTCTTACATATATTGCACACATTGATCTTAGTGTCAGGGATGAGTAAACTTTTGTTATTACTGGCACACGTTGTACATACTGACTTGACACAAACCTCCATTTACTCACATATACACGTATACACTTGACTAAAACGTTTTTTTTTTGTTTGTTTTTTTTGTTGTTTTTTTTTTACATTTTCCGGGATACTACTATGGATGCATGTTTTTGATATGAATATACACATTTACACAAAAGGGCTTTTTAAGTGCAAAATTTGAGATTTGCAAAGAGGTTCAATCACAGTCAACTGGATATTCTGGCTGAGCTAGGCTATGTTTACATTTGCAATAGTATTCTGAAGCCTTCCAATCATGTACTGTCTTGCACTCCCTCACACGTTTTATAAACGACTAGACGTGTGTGAATGCACCAATGGTAACTCTCACTCCCCACTCCACACAAACTGATTGCACAGACATGCTGATGATGAGGAAAATACTCCATCCACTGGCAGCCTACACCTGAGCGTTGCAGACAATCTTGCTTACCGCCCTCTCTGATGGCAGTGATGCTCATTTATAGAAGGAAATGCCCTTGAATGGCTTAGAGCAAGCGTGTTTGGGTACATTTTAAGCTATGCGATGAAAATTAAACTTGTCACATTGTGATTTTTTTTTTTCAGTACCTTCACTGGACATATTCTGCTAGCCCTTCGTAAACGGATTGTCTGGCTTTTCGTTTGATATTCATAATCATTACATATGAACAAACTTATCGAGACTGTAGCCTGCTACTATAAAGTGCCCAGTTTTATCTCGCATCGAAGTCATAATCCACACACCACCGTAATGCATGTTAGAAGGTGATCACACTTGTAACGCGAGGGAAAGAATGTCAATTTTTTTCTCAGTCTAACAATTACTTCAATGAATAATGTTCCCATATCACTACATAGATCACTTCTATATGATCTTATGCAACGTTAAAGTGTATTTAAGTAAATCTATGAGGTTAAGGGGATAGATCATGACGGTCTTGCGTAAAGTAAACCCAATAAAATGTTGTCATTCACATCTTGCATACTGTTTTCTTTCTCTTTTAGAAATACCTCATTTGCGACTCGTATGACGAAATAATTAATTTCATTTTTAGTCGCAGTAATCGATCAGTAAACGCTCCAAAGGCCGTTCGTTACGTGAACAGCGGTGTGCAGCGAGCGACCTCTGCTGCCGCTTCCTCGTCACTGCCCAGAAATAGCTGCCTGACAAAATGCCTGTTCAAATAGGGATTAAAATACTTTAAATTCGCATTTGCACACACGCCGCTACGTGGTCGTTCGTCCAAACATGCCAAGCATAGTCGACCGCGGCCTGTGGACAACGAGAAGTGCCGTCTTTTGAGCTGAAAACGACTGGATTCGTCAAGAGCGATCCGAGTTAACGGGTTTGAGCGTGGGTGAAGCTCGTACGTTGGGGCAAGATAGAAATCCGCCGGCGCATGGCTGTTAAGGGTGTGCAAGTTTAGTCGACAATCATTCATTTAATTTGTGATAAACAAAAAAACATGAACAGGCGATCGTTGCTGTATGCGTACCGCCAATACGTTTAAAACTGCGATCTTATGTTACCTCGCTTTCTCTGTCCCAGTCGCACGGCGCATGGGCGAGGGAAACAAGCGCAAAAACAATGACGGATCTTGAAAAATCGAGACATGTTTGAATGTTCTCAAAAGAAAACGCACTGCTCGACGGAAACCGACACCAGTGAGCAGCAAACCGCGGTGGTGTCGGGTAAGTCAACCGGCCTGGAAAGAATACACGTCCCGAACAGAGTTTTAGCAGTGTGAGCCTCCTTTCGGTATTTAAGCAAAGACGGAAGTGCGCGACAGGTCACTGTTTCGCCGCGTCGTTTTGGAGTCTGGCTTGAGTCGGAACGGGTGGTTTTTTTTCAGGAGGGAAACTTTACAAGGTTTACCGCGATTTGAGCACGATTAATTCATTTCCCTTAATTACCCGAGCCAGTGCAGCCATACTGAAAGGTAGGGGAATACCAAAATTATGCAAGGTATTCATTCTGTCGTGTATTAACAAATTGTATCCGTTTCATTTTGCGCCATTTTCGTTAGTTTGATAAGACAGAAATGTGCGCCTTTCAGCTCTGCCGTTCTTTGTCTGTGTTCTATAATGGATCAAGGTTCATTCTTTTTGAATATTTGACATTCTTGTCGGTTATCCCAGGGTGTGTATTATTTGAGATTAAAAGTACTGCATGGACCACTTTTTCTCTCAGCCAGAATAGGTCCAAATCAAGTGCATTTGCGCCATTTTTATGCTGCATCAGGCCGTGGCAGTCGCTAACTGCGCCTGTTGGTATACAGTGTTAGCACGATTCTGGCGCACATGACTTAGCTTGTGAAGCTAACCGGTTAGCTTGACAGTCAAAGAAGGATGGGGAGTCGAATTGTCCACGTTTCTCCCCACAGCAAGTCCACGGGAGACACGGGGGAGAATATAATAAAATGCCAATTGCCATTTCGTTGATCAACGTCCTGCTGCTGCCCAAAGTAAACTTAAGAGTGGGAATTATTGAAGGACTTACCACCGCCGGCTAACTTGGCTAGCATTATAGCATGCTAGGTAGTCTTGTCACTTTTAAGCATGAACCTCAACGGCTCACAGCGAAGTGTCTAAAAAATGATTATTTGCTGCTGCCTTGAATAACTTCATACGACGTTACAGCCCTGGAATTATGTCGCACAGAAATGTTGAGTCAGTTATCTCTTGCAGTTAACTTACGTCCTGTTGCCGTCCTCCTTGTCACAGCCTTCATTAGG
The DNA here is from genome assembly GCA_901007705.1 of Fistularia tabacaria. Classification (NCBI taxonomy): domain Eukaryota; kingdom Metazoa; phylum Chordata; class Actinopteri; order Syngnathiformes; family Fistulariidae; genus Fistularia; species Fistularia tabacaria. The sequence continues at coordinate 119,883 of CAAKHD010000728.1, forward strand.
TATGCTTTTACTGAGCGACGATCTAAAACCGTTAGGAAAAATGTACTGTAACTGAAGGGAGAGACTTGTATTTCAGCCATGATTTTACTCCGATGATTCACCGATAGGGACACCTTTAGTCTGATCTAAGGTATTGTCATTTAGTTGTATCTGGCCATATATTTAGTAATAAACTACATATTGTAGTGGTCACCATAGTCCATATGTTTGTTTTACACTTACAACCTCTGACAGTGCTTTGGGTCGCTTTGTTTTTATGCACTCATCTACCGTCACTATTGTGTCACAACTGCCAAATCCAATATTCTGGAACAATCTCCACAGCTCAGGACAACATCAAACTTGTCAAAGATGGCTCTCTAAGGATTGATATGAATGCACCTTATCATTCAGTTCATATTTAGTGTACCTATACAAACCAAGATGTGACAGTTCATGTTTAGGTCATGAGAAGTGGGCTTAAAAGAATGTGTATCAGTTGTTTGACTCAGTAATTTGCATCTTTAAACAGCTGGAAAACACATGTAAATGGTCTCTGACATGATCGCGGCAATCGTGCAAGGTGCCAACCAGTACAAGTGGCAGTTGAGCACCTTTGGCTCAATAATGATTCTACTGTGCTGGACTGTGTCTTGGCCTATCTCAATCCTCGATGATTGACATCGAATTTGATTTTGCTGAAAAAAGAAAAATCTCTACTTGAATAAACCATCCATCAAAATAGCCGCCTATGATTTTTATTTTATCGTTTCTTTGAACTCTAAAAATCATAGATTATGATTGTGATCGGCTTTGTTTTTAAAATATTTGTCTTAAATATTGAAATCAACGTTTGTTGCCAATACCGACCTGTTTTTTTTCTTTTTTGTTGTTTTTGTTTTTTCCTCCTTCTCCATTGCAGGAGTCCACAAATCATGTCTGGCATTGCATTGAGCCGGCTTGCCCAGGAGCGCAAGGCGTGGCGGAAGGACCATCCTTTTGTAATTTCTTTTGAGTACTATACATTTTGGACTGCTCTATGCTGTTGGTAGATGGCACCATGTCCTGTCGGATATTTTATTACCCTTGGTGTTAAAAACACATTTCTTTATTGCAGGGATTTGTTGCTGTACCGACGAAAAATCCTGATGGGACCATGAATCTGATGAATTGGGAATGTGCAATTCCTGGAAAGAAGGGGGTAAGATGGCTGTATGGTTTTTATAACTCTGTAGAACTTTTCTTTGAAAAGTTCTTTTTACATATTTAAATATAGGTATTTTTAGAGTGTTGTGGTAAAATATTGGTTTCAGGATAGCATTTGGAGTGTTATTGAAATAGAACTTAACACCTCTGTTACTTGGACCATAAAACGCTGAATTCTTCTTTAACTTATACAGTCCTCAATTTTTCATTACACAAAAAATGATAAGTCATGTCTAGTGAAAGCGTTGTTTTTATTCTGATAAATGATTTTCCCTCCAGACTCCATGGGAGGGGGGCCTTTTCAAATTGCGCATGTTGTTCAAGGATGACTATCCTTCTTCACCTCCAAAATGTGAGTTGAAACTAAAGTGAAACCCTTTAAATGTTTCTAATCTCATGAGCTCCAAGTAGGTTTTTTTTTTCAAATTTATTTTTAAATGTAACTCATTGCAGAAGTTGTTCACAGCAATGCGTGAAATATCCCATCCATCTATTGTTCACGATGTGATCGGCCATATTCCGTCCCAAATCATCATTTTTGATGTGCGCCAGATATTTACTACATAGGGTAGAAACTTGTTTTTAAAATGCATAAAGTAAATCTCAAGTTTGCAGCACACAGGACTTTATATTTTTTATCTGTCGATGTTGCTGAACTGTGTGTGTGTGTGTGTGTGTGTGTGTGTGTGTGTGTGTGTGTGTGTGTGTGTGTGTGTGTGTGTGTGTGTGTGTGTGTGTGTGTGTGTGTGTGTGTGTGTGTGTGTGTGTGTGTGTGTGTGTGTGTGTGTGTGTGACAATTTCATGAAATTTGTAATTTTATAATACAATTTATAAATGGCAATTTCAAATACTAAAGGGTGTCCATGTTGTCTTGTATCAAAGCTCGAGCTTTTCCATGGCTCTGTATGGATATTGCCTCTGGTATCATACAGCAAGGTTGGACCCGTGTGAAAACTTAGTTTGAATGAATGTAAAAATGTGATGTTACTGTTTTATGAAAATCTGACCCACAGGCGCTGATTCATTTATAAACCCCAAAAGTCCAGGGGCATTTTTGGACTTTGCTCTTCTTGTCTCATCTGCCTTGGATGCCAAACATATGTTTGCTTAATATTTTCCCATGTTTCAGGTAAATTTGAGCCTCCACTCTTCCATCCAAATGTGTATCCATCAGGCACAGTATGCCTATCCATTCTAGAGGAGGATAAAGACTGGAGACCAGCCATCACAATAAAGCAGGTCTGAGTTTCCACACAAACTAATTTCCTCTTTTTTTTTTTTTTTTTTTTTTTTTTCCTCTTTATAAATTGTGTGTGTGGGGGTTTGTGTGGTTTTTTTTCACTATCTTTTTCTTCTTTTAAAAATCATGGGATTAACTTTAGTTTTAGGATGATTTTTTTTTTTT
>CAAKHD010000728.1:132883-151102 GCA_901007705.1 Fistularia tabacaria
TAAAATTTTACCTCCAAAAAAATTTTTTGGATTTTTTTATAAAAAAAAACTTTCCCCCCCCCCCCCCCCCCTTATTTTACTTTTTAGAAAGATGCACCAGGATACAAAATACTGTTGTAAAGTACCAGTATAGTTTTTAAACCCGTCTTGGACATTGTGGGCTAATGTAGGGCCGTTAACCCCTGAGGCACACCAGCACGGCTACTCACAGGCCAGTTTGCCATCAAAGGACGAGAGGGTGATGGCAAAGGCTTGCAGGGCACACATGGGGAAGCTGTAGTCCATGGAGAAGACGTCCTCCGAAACACGTCCGAACTGCATGACAATGTAGTCCTCTGGAGTAGAAATAGACAGGGGGACAGCAGTGAAGGTGGGAGCTATCGGCCTGAGCGCTCCACGTACTCACTCCACTGCGCTACCTTCAAACTTCTGCTCCCTGACGAGCCTTCAGTTACTCTTGATTGTCTTGAGATAAAGCACGATTCCATGTCTGATCTACATTTGAGCTGTTAGGGAAGCACGTTAACCCCCCTTCCCCTCCACAAGACCTTTTCTTTTTGGTATTCAAACTCCTCCAACTGAGAGTATCTTCTCATTCTACAGAGCCGGTGCTCAGACGTGACCTCACTCTGTGAACCTTTCAGCTTATTTTTCAGTGCTGCTGGGGAGAGGCAGCAGATTCTAGTAGCTTGCCATCAATATCATCCTCACAGCATCACCTGCTGGCAACAGAGAATACGATACATACACCTGCCGTGCTACTGCTTGGAGAAGTATCTCCTGCCGACTTCTGCCGGCTTGCAGAACTGGCAGTCTTCATGCCTGAGTGGAGAGCAGAGGAGAATCTCACCGTTGTCAGGATGGATGATCTGGAAGTTCTTGACCGAGGACTGAGTGACCCTTCCGTGGAAGTTCAGCACGTAGGACTGAATCTGCTCGTTCCAGCTCGGTGACTTGTTCACCAGAGTGACCAGTTTGTCCGTGTCTCCGTTGGAGTGGCGGCCCAGCAAGGTGTCCAGCTCCTGACGTGAGACAGAATCTTTTCTTGAAATTTCTGTTTTCACATCCAAGAGGCTGCAGAATCTGAGGATCAATTGTCAACGTACATTCTTTGGGCGAATAGAAACTCTTTCGTCATTCTCCATACCCGGAATGATCACTGTCATTTTCCTGGGTCCCTTGAATCCGAGAAGATTGGTCTCCTGGAACAGGGCGGATGTTGTGTCAGATACACCGCGTGTGCGTTCGTTATTACGAGTGTAAACAGCGAGACGTGGGACTCACGTAGCAAATGGCCGCAAGCTCTTGCCGCAAAGACTCACACTCTTTGATAAAAGGTTTCTTCTCAGGGTTTTCCCCACAATCATAAACTGTGAATTTGGTGCCCAGGACATTGGACCTGGAAGATAGAATTCATAAATGATAGTAAAATGAGAGACGGATACAAAAATCTCAACTATTAGCAAGCAGGGGAGTGTGCACTATTCTGAGAATCCTGCCCCCAACTGTAGCCTAACGTAGTCAAAGGTCAGAGGACTTCTTGAGTGGACGCTTGTGTTACGAAGGTCGACTGCGCTTGTGCATCCCAGATGGCCTCCAAAGGAGGCTCAGGCGAGGGCAGTGACTACGTAAATGTTTCCCGTGTCACTGCAGCACAGCGTGGAACTGAGCGACAGATCTGAGCGGTGAAACTTTGCCTTCTACTGCTTAAAGCAAAGGGCCGGATTTGTAAAATTGCCGCAGTGTTGTATATTTTACTGAAGGTGGACTCACAGAGCTTGAAGATCATCCCTGGGTAAAACCTGTCATGCCTCAGCAGGTAGACTGAGAACAGAGTACCTTAGTTTTCCGATGTAGCAGCTGGTGTCCCGGGACAGATTTGTCGGATCGGTAGAGATCAGATAGTTGGATGTTTTGCACTTCTTCCGTTTTCTGCCTGCCATGAGAAAAACCTGGATGGAAAAAGGAAAGACGAACAAGTGGTCAAACTCAGAAGGAAGTCATTTTAGCTGCTCCTCTGAGGGACTGCACAGCCGATCATCTGCCACCATCTAGGCCTCTCCTCTGCATCCCCTTCTTTCACACCAACTAACTTCCTGTCCTCTTTCCCTCCATCCATAAGCCTCCTCTCTGGTCTTCCTCCAGACATCCTGCCTGGCAGTTCCAGCCTCAGCATTCTTCTACCCAGGTCTTCACCATCTCTCCTCTGTCCATGTCCAAACCCACTCAGTGTGACTTTATCTCCAGAACATCTAACATGTGCTATCCCTCTGATCCTCTCCATCCTCCTCACTCCCGTACAGAACCTCCACATCTTCATCTCCACCACGTCTTCTACACCTTTCCTTTCATTCTGGCTGATACTCTACTATCGCCCCTGACACTTTTCTCCCCATCTTCTCCACACTCTCTGTTGCTCTGGACCTAAAGTCCTCCGCCTTCTTTATCTCCACTCCCTGTAGCCTCACCATTCCACGTTGTTACCTCTCCTTCACACACATGTATTCTGTCTTGCTGCAGCTGACCTTCATCCCACCCCTCTCCGAGGCATACCTCCACCTGCTCCCTGCTTGCACCACAGTGTCATCTGCAAATGTCATAGTCTACAGAGATTCCTGTCTAACCTCATCTGTCAGCCTGCCCGTCGCCAAAGTGAGCAAGAACAGGCTCAGAGCTGAACCCTGAGACACTCCCATCTCCAGCTTGAGCTCCGTCACACCTCAGGTACACCTCATCCAGCTCTCATACATGTCCTGCACCACTCCAACATGCTTCTCTCCAGACTTCCCTGTACACTACCACACGTATTGATTATAAAGAAACGATTTAGCAATTGAGCAACATATTTACAGCTCAACATCCTCTCATAAATGCTGTTTTGTGCCTTATTGGAGATCGAGTCATCATGGGAAACAACATAGATTAACAGTAGAGAAGGTCTCTACCCTCTTTCCGTCCTCCTTCTCCATGTGGAGGTAGTACGTTGGGTAAATACCCTTCTCCATGCCTCTCCTGTCCCTGGTGACCCGACACTGGATGGTCACGTCTCTGGGCGCCGGACGCAAGGCAAACCTCTCCAGATCCTCCACTGACACCGGCGAAACTGACTGAAATATCAAAGCAATGAGATCATTCTTAGCGAATGTCAGAATGCGTGCCCGACAGCGGTTCAGACAAGTGAAACCTCACTCTGTCAAAAGAGTCACTGCCTGTGGATGAACCGTCCTTGTAGTTGGAATTCAGGGAGGCTAAACTTGGGGTAGTTTTCTCCTCTTTGTTAGTCTTTCTTGAACTTTTCTCCCTTGTTTCTTCATCTTTGCTGTCGTCACTTATTTGGCACCTGGCTGTGGTGAAAACGCGTTACTTTACAGGTCACTCCTTTTTTTTTCCACTTAATATTCATCAGACAGCATCTGCTAAACACTCACTTGTGTCAAGTTGTTTCTTACTCTTTGGGGATTGAGAGACAGGCCTCTGTGGTCCGTCCTCCTCTTCATCATCACTTTCGTTTTCATGTTGCTTCTCCCTTGGGCTGATGACTTCCCCCACCGAGCCAGAGCCCTTGTCATCGGTTGGACTTTCTTGCAGGTGCTTCTCTATAACAGAAGACATACAGACGTAAGAGAGTCAAAGTTTTGGGGCCATTTATGAAGTTACAAAGTGTAAAAAAAAAAAGACATGTCTATTGTTTTCCAAAAGTGGGTTGTGAGATTTACGAAACCTGAATCAAATCCAACAAGCAGTAATACTCTATACGACATATTCAACAGCCTGCGCAATGTGAACAGAAAGTCAAGCTTTCTGAGTTTAATCCTGACCAATGCTGATTCGCTGTAAAGAAATATTAATATTTGGACTTAATAAGAAAGAGTTTGCTGATGTTTGAGCCCAAGGTGTCAATTTAAGATCAAACCCAAGATGTTTAGATGTTACTTTGTGTGCCGTCGATAGAAATCTCAGTCAAGAAATTGGCATCGTAACATGTTTTCTCCCAAATATCAATCCCTGAGTAACACTGGTGTCCTGACGGAGGCCGTCGGAGACTGAAGCAGAGCTTTCACATCCAAATTACTGCTCCAAAATATTCATTAACATTTTTTTTCACTGTTTTTAACGTGGGTAAAACCTGTGAGCTTTATATTGTCAGATAAAATCTTCTGACAGATGGATGTATTGCATGTTATCCCATTAGTCGATGACACGCTGACAAACATTGTTACTTTTGCGCTCTTGTTTGGCGGTCTTGTTTGTCTTCTCTGCGTCTTCGGTGTCCTTTGCTTTTTCCCTCTTTTTGGTTTTCTTCTCTTTTTTCGCCCTGTCCTTGGCTTGTTCGTCTTCCTGCTCCGCAACTGAAAAAGCAGGGGGGTGGGGGGGTGCAGGTGAACAATTCATGAAAGCAAAGGTTTTCGTGCAAACCAGCCTGATCCTAGCCTTACTTTTGTGCTTTTCTTTTTTCACGTCCTTCCTCTTTGCCTTCTTCACTTCCACCTGTGCGTCATTGTCCTCCTCACACTTGACCTCCTCCTCTTTGTGAGCTTCGGGGATCGTCTCCTTCGGAGAGCAGGGAGTCCCCGGGGGCGTCTCGTCCAGGATCACGGTTGTCACGTTAAACTCTCCCAGCGTGATCTCATCCAGCGGGTTATCATGGGCATGTTCCACTTGGTCTTTGGGAATGAAAATAAAACCATTGATTAATCTTTTTTCCCGTGCGTCGGGTCGACGGTCCTGCCGATGATTTTGACGCCTACCGCTCAGAGAGGTGTTGCTAAGGGACTGGCTGATCAGCAGAGGGGTCTCATCCGACTGGACCCCTTTGAGTTTACGGGTCTTTTGCCGCGTGTCCCGCTTGGCCACCACCATTTGGGTGTCCGTCCGCTTCTTTTGTTGCTTTTTCTTCAAAAGGAATCGCTGTGAGAGAATAAGACACAAAGCTTCACCTTCGACTTTGGTTGTATTAACAGTTTCATTTGGTTGGTAACCCTCAGAATGTGGACCAGTGATGTGCGGTGAGGTTCTTGGCTGGTGAGGCATTGACTTCATCGCAATCAGATTTACAAACATCTGAACCCGACAGAGTAGCTTATTCACCAAATGATTGACAGCGGTTGACAAAAAAACACTGTACATTGGAAATACAGTTCATGGAGCAGAAGTGTTTAAACATTTTAACAGCGACATGCAGAGAGACGGCGATCCGGTCTTAGTGCAGAGCATACCGGCAGTCAGCCGTCAGTCGTCACTGCACAATCTACGTTGAGGCTCAGCAGTCCACGGCCTCACCGCACGTCTCTTCTCAGTATTTGAACAGTAAATGTGAAAATCCAGTGATTTTCAATAAAATAACAATCTAAAACTGGTGAAGTTCAATGAAAAATACCTTTATAGTGCTAATCACTGATAAATATAACTATTTAATTATTTTTTTTCCGTTTTAAATTTTTTTCTTTCCAAGATTGGCAAGCGAGGCACGGCCTCTCCTGCCTCCCCTGGCTGCACGTGTACCTTGATTTTTAACATATGGAGCAGAGGTGTGAATTTGCGCAACACGATTTGGACAAAACTCACCCTCAAGTGTTATAAATGTCATAAAGTCAAACTGTGACGCAACAAAATCACTCTATTGGTTTGATTTGCCCCACTAACAACTTGTTACTTTATTCCAATGTCAGATGTTCTCGTCCAAAACCAAATTTTATTTACATAAAGTGTTCCAAGTGTGGGAACTCGCGTAGGATTTGCAAACAATGGCTCGGTCACGCCTATGATGATACGTGACATTTAAATTGCATATTGCAGGAACGGAGATGACGAGAGCGCTGGTCGGAGATTCAAATGTCTGAAACTCGGCCTTGAATCATTGTTGTGACCCCAGTGTCCTGAAACCGTGGCCCGCATTACTGTCGGGAATCCACTGCGGCATGAGGTTGAGCAGTGGCTCCGAAACCCAGGGGACTGTGAAACCCAGAAGCTCTGCTTTGTAAATAAAGAGACGTCTGTTGAACCTCCAACACAGACGTTGATGGTGATCATTGAAAAAAGACAAAAACAGTTTTAACAAAGCAACTTGAGTCAAGGCGGCGTAGAAGCTGGTGTAAAATACAGCATTTTTCTTACATATCTTGGATAAACAACGTCAAATAACTTTCATACGATTGCTTTACCTGATTGTCCAGCTTTTGCTGCCGTATGTCCGGGTCCTCCATGTTTAAGATCCAAGTTATCCTAGAAATACTGAAGGCTTTTCACAAGTAGAAGAAAAACGGCGTGAAAAGACGAAGAGACTCGGTATCCGGAGCAGGGGCGAGCACTTAGAGCGATAAAGTGTCTGACCGCGCCTCTGGCCTCCATCTGACAGTCTGGTCACCTGCATGGAGCAGAAGGCAAAGTGGATTAAAAGGGGATAAAGTTCTTAAACTGCCGCGCGCAGCTTCGCTCAGCGTGGACAAGCGGCCCGAGACGCAGGCCAGCCGCCCGTCGCCGGTGTACTGACATGCATAGAGTTTGCTTCATTTTGTATCCTTGAGCGGTGAAAAAGACCTGCTCCCGAGGCGTGGCCTGCGAGTGCGGCCCCGGCGTGGCTGTGGAGGTCGAACGAACGCGCCAAAGCATCACCTCGCTTTCCCATCCTGTCCCATCGAAACGGGTGCATTGAAACGTCGCCCTCCGAGGGTGAGGGTGAGGGTGTGGCGATTCTCTGACGCCTGTTTTGCCCGCTGCCGTGGCTCGGTTGTGACGTCACAACGGGGGAACGTGACGCAACATAGTCACATATGACAGACCAATGAGATAATAGGGCTGCTGTGATGTCATAAGGGGGAAACATAACAGCTGTATCATCAGCTGAGCTGTAGAAAGAAAATGGAAGAAAAGAATTACGTTTATTCCTCTTTACTGTAGAATTTTCAATTTATCTTTTTTTGAGGTCGAAGAGAGAAAAAAATGCGATCACAGCGCGAGAATTCTGCAAACCGGAAGTGGGGGGAAAATGAAATCCTGTTGCTATGATACGGTCGGAGGCAAACCGGAAGCGACGGACGCGGGCAAAACACGACCGTTTGCACACTTTTGAAAACCTCCGGAACAGACGACGGGGGCGTGTAGTTTCCTCGTTTTTAATGACGTTCGGCGAAAATGGACACGGATATTAAAGTAGGTTGCCTCCATCTGCGTCCGACAGGAAACCCTGGCTGATACACTGTGTTGCCAAATAAAGCAAACCCGGTGTCTTTGCAGATCTTACAGACACTGGAGGCCAAGGTGATGCTGTGGTAAGAACTGTATTCTCTCCACTGGTTTGTTAGAAAAAAACAACACTTTATTCCATAATTTGTGCTTTTTCTTCTGCGCATCTGTATCTGTCTGAAACTGCCTGGGGGTTGAAGGACTGATGTGAGCCTGAGTGACATGGAGGAGATCGACAGGATGCAGGCCATTCCTGATCTGGAGAGGTTTTCATCCCAAGTCATGTGTGGGAATTTATTGTGAACACAAACAATGCTCGCTTTCTGACACATTATTTGGTTAAAATTTGACAGCGTGTTAAGCAATGTGTTTGAAATCGACCTCCCCGAGCCGAGAAGAGGACTCCTGGTTGAGCTGTACGTCCAGGCCGTGCTCTTCTGCAGGCACCGCAACTTCAAGAAGGAGCAAACGTCCGCCCTCCTCTCCATTGTTAAATCCATCCACGCAGCCAATGTAGGTAGGTGCACCGCTGTCAGCCGGGATTAAAATGTCATGGTGAATCATCGTTCAGTTTGGATCATCCGTGCAGAAACCCCTCTCAACAACATCGGGCCGTGCTACGAGTACTGCCAGGAGCTTCTGCTCTGTCACTCAGTCCGGGTGAGTGCAGACATTTTGTTATTTCAGCTCACGCTTTTTCAGCCGTTACAGCCGCCTTAAGGCTGCGATTTGCCGTCATCGGATCGTCTTCATTTCCACAGCGGCCGCCCTTCAGCATCAACCTCTTCAGCACGGAGGAGGTGACCTCAATCCTGAAGTACCTCCACAACAGCTATATGAGGCACTATAAGCTCTACAAGTACATATTTACCCCACAAGTAAGGTTCACGTTGTTGGAGCGCCGAGCAGAAACAGCCTCCTTGATGCACAGCGTTCTAAGGATCTTTACTTTTCTGAATTTGCCTTCAGATAAGACTTGATCTGACTTTGGATTACTCGGTGGCTCTTTACTGGGATGAACACACCAGGGGTTATTTGTCTGCCACAGGTAATAATTTCAGCCTGCCTGAGGTCATGTGACTATTTCTGCACTGATCAGATTTTGAACTGCAACAAAAGCACATTCGGACTTCTCTTTCCTATCTTACCTGGATTAACGAGAGTATCTTTACACTCAGGGTGTGTCTGCGAACGGTCCCCTTGAAGACGATTCCCCTCTCATTCCAGAGGCCTCTTCAGTTTTACATTTAGTTTGAAGAAGCCTGTTTTTTCCAGTCATTTTTATATCGGGATATATGTTGACATTGATATGCGTATACTGATATACTTTCCCTCTCTAGCCCCAAATTCACTGAAAACCTCCAACTTTTTGCAGATGTCAAATAAAAGACGGACAAGACCCTCCTGTATCCTGGGAATTATCCATTCCCACAGGTGAGGGACACCGATGGAAGGATCACATATCAGGAATTGGTGTCATGACACCAACTTAGTGGTGAGACAAATGCATGCAATGGTACATTGGATCATCTCATTTGTTTCCTTTGGCCTTTTTCCGGTTCCTCATCACAGCTCAAGGCACTGGAGGGAATCGGAGGACAACTTGGGACTTGTGAAGTAGACCAGCACAAATCCCTCAAGACGTTATTAGTCAGAATGTTTGTAAAATAGAGCGGCAAAAAGAAAGAGATCGTTCAAAGGGAACAACGTGTTTTTATTGTCAGTGAGACATTTCTTCATGCACATTGCTAATACGCACTTGTACAATAACCGTACATTTTTCAGGTAGATAATTAAAGAATGATGTGAGTAGGAATGATGTTATTTAATATCTTGGGAAATATCATCACACATCCTACAGATTCTCAGCAACATAATGACACATTTCTCAAATGTTATTTAAATGCTTGTTATATGGCTAAAAGAAGCCCAAGTGCAGCCTAAAGAAACACCAGTCTGGCCTTCACATATTCAATTTACATATAGCTTCCTGTCATTTTAAAAGAAATATTTTGGTCCTAATTTCTTTTTTTTTTTCAGGCTAATCCTGGTCATTTTTCTTATAAAAATACTCAACAAATTAGGGGATTGAAAAAAATAATTCAGCTCAATTAAAAAAGTAACTGGAGTTAAATGGGGGAAAATGTTAATGACAAAAACAAGGGGAAAAAAATATCTATTACTCGGATGTATAATAACATTGACATTTATATTATTGACGCTCAGACCAGCAATACTGAGTCACATTTCCTGCGATAGAATACTTATAGGAGAATAACATGAACCACCCAAAGCCAATCTTGATAAAGAGGAGCCATTGAGCATCTCTGGCTCTCACAAGGGTTCCTGGAGGCCAGCTTGGGCACAGAACATGGAGGGGTTGGACAAGAGCAGCTGGAGCTCAGCGGTCCCTCCAGCCTCAGAGTGGTTCATGCTGCCGGGAGATCTGTAGCTATGAGCTTTTATACAATTAAGTTATATATATCATATTATTATATATTAAAACAAAAAATTACAGTGCTTTAATGTCCTTTTTTCATCAACGCAGCGCTTGGAAATGGATTCTGTCCCCGGGACGTTACCTGATCGACGGTTAGAATACACACACTGTACACGCGATGTGTTTGATTGAGTGCAATTGTCTCTTCACTGCAAACGTGAGGAGTTGAAAGAGCTGCAAACGTGGATCAGAAGGCAGATGAGGGCGACTAAGTCGTGCATGCTCCCGAGGGCAAACAGCACACCTTAAGGCAAACGAACTCAAGAGTCGGGGAACTTGTCTTCCTAAATTTTAAAACAGTATTCTGACCAATGCTAACGTGCAAATGGTTAATTTAAAATGAATGAGGTTGGGACCTTTCAGGTTTCAAACTCTTCCAGGTCCAGCAGCATGATCTTAGCCGTGTTCTGAAAGAGAGCAGCTCGGTTCTGCTGCTCGCCTTTCTTCACCCAGTGTCCGTAAATCCGGAAGGCGCAGCCGTCGATGAGCTTGCGAACGCCCCGGAGGGAGTACGGATCTCTGGCCAGCACCTCTCGGGTCAGCGGTCGCACCCTGCGGTACCGGCTGTACATCCGGATACAGGCCAGCACGGAGACGATCAGCACCTGAGGAGGCGGCAGAGGACGACCTTCCGTCACCGCACATCGCTTAAGATCGATCCAAGGTTTGTTACTCACTCTTTTAATCCATATTTTGAGTATCTTCGGGGCAGTTGTTGCGTTCATCCTGTCTGATAACTTGCATCTCATCCTCATTTTTTGGGGGTATTTTATTGTGTTTTTTGTATTTTTCCCTGGTCTTCACTGCGATCCTAGTTTCATCTTTTAATATAAACATATTGTTTAATCAGTCCAGGGATGGGGAAGCTTCATTTTCTGGGAACTTTTCGAATCAATGCCCTGTCAACTGCTCAGTTCGGACTGGTTTCCACTAAATTCCTATAAAATGTGTCACAGCTTTTAAAGGTCCAGCCTTTGCCCTCCTCGTCACTGCTTGTTCACCCCCCACTGACTGATACCCCAGGCTGATCACCTAAAGCCGTATATGGATAATCTGCAACCGGCAGCCAGATTTAAGCAGTTCTGCAAAGAGCCTAAACGCGGTGACTCACCCTGAAGGTCTTTCTGGGGCTGAAGAGCCGCACGTCCTCCCGCTGGTACAGTCTGAAGAAGGGATGTGCGAGGGCTTGTTCCGCAGTGAGACGGACGGCGGGCTCCACCACCAGCAGCCTGGATATCTGGCCGTCAACACCACAAAAATAGGTCACTGTCTAACAGCGGTAGCTTAATTCTTTAAAATGCACATTTTGTTTTTGTTGGAAAAAAAAAAAGAAAGAAAAAAAGACTATCAGTTCCAAACAAATTCCCCTCAGGTTAGCTGGTTAACGGAAGATCAGCTCACCAGGTCTTTTACTGTGTCAGACCGGTCATCCCACTCGGGGGAGCTGAACTTGTAGCTGCCCTCCATGATCATTCTCAGCATCAGCATCTGTTTGCGGTGCCAGAACGGCGGCGAGCCGGCCAGCAAGGTGAAGAGGATCACTCCGCACGCCCAGCTTTCCGGGAAATACAGGCGGTTTTGGAAAGAAAAGCGTGTGTTGGTGAATCATGTTCAAACGCCGAAATGTGTGACTCTTCGGTTGTGACAAAAAGTGGAAGCTTACAGATCGACCTCTTTGCCGTAGCCGGGGTGGGTTTCATCCATTGAGCATTTCAGTATTTCCGGGGCCAAATACCCGGGGGTCCCGCAGAGCTCTGACGGTGACAAGAAATAAAATCATGGGTGTCTGCGGAATCAGATAGGATTCCCAATTCGAAACCGACCTCCAAATACCTCGCAGCTTCTCTCCGGGCTGCAGCTGCACCGAGAATCCAAAGTCGGACAGCTTGATGTGTCCCTGGTCATCCAGGAGGATATTCTCCGGTTTGAGGTCCCGGTGGACGATGTTGAGGGCGTGGAGGTACTGCACGGCCTCCAGCAGAGCCCGCATCATACTCCTGGAGGGAGACGACGCAGGTTATCTTGGCTCTTTAATCCAGTAAGGTGCAAAGAAACCTAATAGGACGACTTCACTCATATTCAGCGAGCACCGAGATCCAATCGTATTTGTTAAACTGCGCTGACAACTTAATAAATCGTCCCGCAAAGACCAAACCAAAGCCGACATGCTCACCTGGTCTCCTTTTCACTCAGAGTGACTTTTTCGGTGAGGTAGTCGAACAGCTCCCCCCTCCTCATGCTGAGGGGACAAACGACAAGACTCACACCTGAGCGTGATTAAATGCACGGTCTACGATAAGGAACGCAGGGCTGGGGAGGATCCGGCTTTCCGATGTCGGACATCTCAACGACATCTGCTCGGAGCTTTGATAAATCACATTTCTAACAGGTGACCAATATTAACGAGATTCCAGTTCTGTGTTTTCCAGGCCATTGGTTTCGGGGAGTATTTTTGACCATTTTAAGGTAATTGAATTCAAGGTGAATGTAGGCCCAGCCCTGCGTCTTCCGATACTTCGATGGGAATTCAGTGAAAAATGTTTACAAGCATTTTGTACTCACAGGTCAAACACTAAAAATATGAAGGTGGTGGACTCGTAGGAATCAATCAGGGTAACTGAAGGGAAAGACAGAAATCAATGGCTTTATCTCTTCAGTTTCCAGTAACAGTCAACAGAGTTGCAGTCCAAAAAAAAGCAGGGAGCCGACATACTGATGGACGAGTGTCCCTTCACCATATTCAGGACTTGGATCTCCTTCAGGGTGGAGGTTTTCACCTCCTCGAGCTGCTGCGCTGTCATCTTCTCCGCGGTGATCTCGATGATCTTCACTGCAAGCTCCTGGCCGGTGTGTCTGTGCACGCATCTGCGCACCACGCTGCTGACCCCCCTGAAACACAGGTCACCGGCCTTCATTGGTGGGGGGCCTTCGGCGTCCACATGGAGGCGAAGGACGTCTTTGTCTACTCGCTTACCTGCCGATCACCTCTTTGGGGTCATATTTCTGGTAAAACTCCTTGGCCCCGACCCAGTCTGGCAACTCGTCCCCAACAACGATGTCTTTGGTCATTGTGACGGCGTGTGAATCTGCAAACACAAACACACACACACGTTTCTTTCCCAACTCAGCGCTTTCCGCCTGTTGACAGGACAAACCGTGCAGACTCTGGAAAGGGAGCTTCTGACTCGCTGCTGTTGTTTTCACAGCTAGAAAACACACTCCCTGGTATTTGCCCGGAGTCCCTCCAACCGAAGGTCGCCTCCTGAGACGTCGAGGTTGTCAGTTCGCGGAATCGCACAGGAAGCAACTGACTCACCATTAACACAAGCGAACGGCGAAAACCGCGAAGGGCCGGCGGTCCAGCAGCGAGGTGGGGGGTTCGGTGCGATGGTGCGCCTTGGCGGCGGTGATGGAAACCGACGTTAAGCTGCAGTCATGATCACGAAAAAGCGCGGCATCGCGAAACTGTTGACATTCTGATCACATCCCACGGATCGTCCGTGACCTGTTATTGCAACGTGATTTTTTGTTGCGCCCCCCTTTGGTCTGTTTTGGTCTTGCAGTTTATCTGCATTTTTTATTTTTTGTAACATTTTCCTTTTTTAAGAACTGTGATAATTAAGAATGGAAAAAATACAGATCAAAATAAATGACATTTCATCGATGCCCTCTTTGTGTTTATGTATATTTAAAATTATTCGTCGAGAACGTTGTGCGGAAGTACGATGTCGTCATTTCCCGTAGCTTCCCCGATGTCTTGAACTATCATTTCATTCCACCGCCTGTGAAGGTTTGTAGTCCGAATATTTAACAAAAAATAACACTTAAGTGCCTTTGCACGCCAACAAGCACCGGGGAGTGCTTTGCATCGACGGCCTGCAAAGCGTCTCGAACTCCTTTTATTAGATTATCCGACCAAAGAGCCCTCTTTAACAACTTACTGTGGTGAATTAACGTTAGCATTAGCTTAGCTCGTTTTAGCTAGCTGGCTAATGTACCATAACTGAGCCAAAAATGTCGAATTGATGAGGGTTTTTACTATTTCAGGAAGTGATTGATACAAATGCAGCTCAACCTACGATTACAAGAACTAGTGCCTTGATATAGATACACGGAGCTGAAAATAATAAGTTAGGAATCAACAGCCCTGCGCCGGTAAAACAAGTTGGAAGCTAAGGCCTGGAATAGTGTCTTCAAATGAATCGGATACTCTATTTCTCAATGTCTAAAGCAATACGATAACGATTTTCCGTCATGTCATGTTTCATTATCTTCCAGGGGAAGCAAAGATGTCAGGTGCTGGGGGAGGAAAACGCCCCTCCGGGGGGGACAGTCCCCCTGGCCCACCTGAGAAGAAAAGCAAAAAAGAGGAGAAGACCACCACCACGCTCATTGAGCCCATCCGAATAGCTGGAGTTTCGTCGACTGTGAGTTATTCAGTGCTTCTATCGTGACTGTTCCGAGAAAACCATTAATCCAATTATTTTGGACAACTTTCTATGCTGTGTTTTCTTTTATCTTGCTGTGTGCAGGAGGAGATGGACATGAAGGTCCTCCAATTCAAGAATAAGAAGCTGTGTGAGCGCTTGGAACAGAGACAAGCGATGGAGGATGAGCTCAGAGAGAAAATCGAAAAGCTGGAGAAGAGACAAGCTACTGATGATACCACCTTACTGATTGTCAATCGCTACTGGTCACAGGTACTGTTACACATTTCATTTAAACTTTTGCAACCAAACGACACTCAGTTTTCAGTAAATATCGGTCATACTTCACCGTAGTGTCACCGACCCTTTTTCAACCTTGTTATGTGGTCATTATTTACTATATATAATATATTTATTGGTCTTTTGTTATTGGGCCAGGTTATTGTTTTTGTCTTTTTGTACTTCATTACTGCACATCTGAAAATGACCGTACTATGCTATTTTTTTAGGCCGGTGTGTAAAATACTGTATGAAGGAATGCTTTAAAAATATAAATGGTTATTCTTTTTCCATCAAATTAAGATCCAAAGTGAGCTAACAAAAGAATAATTGTATTATGAACACTTGCACAAAGTCAGGGCAACCAGTTCTACAAAGCAAGTGCTAATGATCGTCAGTCTCACGTGTAGGTTGAAACACAGTCATTAACTGAAATAGAAACAGGTGTGTCGAAGGCTTAAAAACTGGGTGACGAGCAGTCAAGCTCTGCCGCCAAGGGGAGGTTGCGGAAAGGCGTTTGTGGTGTCACAGGTCATACACCATGGCAAGAGTGAGCACAGCAACAAGACCCACGGTAGATATTCTGCAGGATGGAATGGAATAGAATAGAATGTGCCCTTTCTCATCTCACCATGGGGAAAGCAAGGGTTCTCCCAGGCCCAATATTTCAAAGCAGACCAGGGTTTCCAGATGTGGTGTTGCTGTGGACGTGATTGTACGGCCCCTGCAGAGCCCTGTTCTCAGCATCTTCGAGTCTGTCTGAAGTTAAATGACGAGACGGATGGATTTTTGGAGGCCTACATTCACAGAAGTTCTGCAATTAGAAACCTTCCTTCCTATCTGATTTCCTTCAAAAGCTGTGCATGTGTACTAAGAGGAATTGATGCTGCATCGAAGGCAAAGGGAAGTCGCACCGAATATTAATTACATTCTAGATTTCTCTTTATAACTAATGAAAAGAAGCTGTTAACACTTGTATTTTTGAAAAGCATTATTCATTCGAAACCAATGTCATACCTGCCAAGAACTTTTGCACAGCACTGTATGTAATATGTCGGTCAACTTCAGGTAATAACACCTTAGTATTTTAACTTATAGAAATTGTTTTGTTTTTCTGTGCAGCCAAAGGTGAGCTTCCTCTTTGCACAGGAAATTCTAGTCGTTGTGATTATTATGCTGTAATCCTATCGTGACGCATTCTTCATTTTTTGTTTCCAGTTGGAAGAGAACATGCATGTTCTTCGGAAACGTATTGAGCCAGAGACTTCAGTGGACGCCACGCCTGCTCCCCCCACTGCTCCTCTCCCTGACTCCACTCCAATGGAGGAAGATGGTGTCACTATCGCTTCGCCGACCTCTGTTGCACCTCCACCCCCTCTCCCAGAGTCTCAGAATGAGGGGGAGCATCCTGAGCAGGCACAGCTGGAGGAGGAGGGTCAGGAAGAGTGCCAGGAGAAGCAGCACCATCAACACCTGCCTCCACCTCCTGACGGGTCAGAGGAGTCGTCGATGACCATCGAGCCACCACACGACTTTAAAGCAGGTCAGCAAGATGATTTGTTCTTGATTTTGCAGTCTTTATAAATTCACATTTATGGGCTGCTGTAAGGCGACATAAATGATGATTTTGTATCGATAGCATCTGAAATAAGAGTTGTAACCTGAGTCTGTCTTGAGCTCAATTTGGCAACAATTAGCTATTTTTTAATCATACATTATTGATTGTTTGTAATAATAAATTAAGTGATAATCTATAAATGATATAAAATTCCAAAGAATTATTATTGTCTTTTGGAAAATGACGCATTTAACATGACCCTAAAAATGATTCATTTAGTGCCATAGGAATCAGAACATGTCACATATTCGATCTGATGAGCTGTCCTTTTTATTTATCGCTGCTTGCATTAATCCTTTGCTGAATTGAAACGCTTTTGTACCTGACAAAGCTTCGCATCCTCTGCAGATGCGTTGTCCCCCCCTCCTCCCCTGAGTGACAACGCCAAGGGTTTCTTGACCACACTGGAACACAGCAGCGAAGAGGAGCTCACCCTGCATCTCCAAGACCGCATGCAGTTCAGCAAGGAGGCCGTCGCCTGCCTCGTGTGCGTCTTTGACAGGCTGCACAGCCGCATCGATGACATGTGCAAGCAAGTCCAGGCTGCAGGTAAGTCCGACTCAGAAGTTGTCTCGGGGAATTAAACCGGTAGTTAGATGGCACATGTCAGCTCCCCTGTAACTTTCTGTTTGATCGGCAGCATGTGAAGACGAAGGCCATTCTGAAATCGTCAGTATAAACCAGAATCTGCTGGAGGAGAACAGCCGACTGCGAGACCTAGCCACCCTGTTGCAGGGCCGACATCACAAGATGTCAATGGAGGTGGGCAGTGCTTGACCCAGCTGGGCGCATCGGACTGGTATTAGGGCAGGTTTTGTTACCTCCATAAAACTCTTGATTTCTCTGTCTCGACTGACCTTACTTTAAAAGTAAATAATATGTTGACAAAGGCAGAGCCGTGGTGGAACTGCAGCCTTCAGACAGTTTACAGGGCAGACATATTCGAGTTGTCCTGTCATTCATCTTCGTAAGAGACAGCAGGCTGCACGGATATGTCACACGCAAGATCGTAAACCTGTATCGGTCAGACTAACACTCGACTGCTCTTCTGCCTCAGTACAACGAGTTAGTTGACAAGGTAACGAGCTCTGAGACCAAAGTGTCTGAGATGGAGACGACGGTGGAGGACCTGCAGTGGGACATCGAGAAACTACGCAATAGAGAACAGAAACTCAACAAACACCTGGCGGAGGCCATGGAGCAGGTGTGTGTGATGATGCCCGGCTCAAATATGTCTCTTGTTTCTGTGTCACTGAAGTGAACCGGCAGTATTGAAGTTGTAACCCTAAAAAACTTTTACCGATGCAAATTCATCCCCCTGCTCTTTCCCGTATTCAGCTGAAGTCTGGATACAGCAGCACTGGCAGCTCGGGGGGGCTTCCAGGGGGCCAGATTACACTTAACATTCAAAAGGTGAGCATGAGCAGAATAGTTTCAGACCCGAGGGTTGTTCCATACACACATCTTCTGGGCTTAACTCGCATTCTCTGCTTCCACCTCAGTTCGAGAGTCTCAACGCGGAGTTGGAGCACAACCAGGAGCTGGCGAACAGCCGCATGGCAGAGCTCGAGAAGCTGCAGTTGGAGCTCCAGGAGGCTGTGAGGGAGAGTGAGAAGCTCAAGGTAGTGACTTAATAAGCGACTGCAAGTTCTGGTGTACTTTTCATATTAAATCTGTGTTTTCAAGAGCCCTCCTCATATTTTTTGACAGAAATAAGATTTATGAACCTCATCTCTATGATCAGTCTCATGTTCAACGTTCAGTCTCATCACCTGTTTTCCATTGTGTGTGTTATAAAGATGGACTTGCGTAATATTCCAGAGGAAGTTGTGAAGGAGACCCTGGAGTATAAATGTCTGCAGTCTCAGTTCTCCCTGCTGTACAATGAGTCTCTTGGGGTAAAAACCCAACTGGACGAGGCACGGGCCCTGCTGCTCACAGCCAAGAACGCCCACCTCCGTCAGATTGAGCACATGGAGGTAAAAACTCATAAATCAACTTTGATCCCTCCCGTATGTAAGACTTAAGTGCTTTTCTGCAGAGAAAATGACACCCTTAACACGTCCCCCGGTCACTGTTGTTGCTTTTGGTGGAAGTTCTATAATGTTGTAAATACGTTGTGACTCAGCAGCTCAAAATTGTTTTGCCCCCCCCCCCCCCCCCCCCCCCCCCCCCCCCCCCCCCCCCCCCCCCCCCCCCCCCCCCCCGCGAGC
>CAAKHD010000730.1:11384-50804 GCA_901007705.1 Fistularia tabacaria
TTGGAGGAGAGTAGGAGAGAGAGGAGCAGCGGGGGGGGGGGGGGGGGGGGGGGGGGGGGGGGGGGGGGGGGGGGGGGGGCTGGCTCCAGGGGCCTTGTCAGCGTATTTTAACTACAGGAATCAGGGAAAATCCACAAGTGGAGTATGATGATGATGCAAGGGTCAGGCCAGTTGGGGAATTAGAACGAGAATTCATACATTTTTAAAGAGTCAAAGTGTGACTGACTTTGAAAAAGTGACTAAAGTGTGACTGACTTTGAGAATGACAATGTCGTCATGTTAAGTTTCATGTCTTGCAGAATTATTTATAGTTCTAACCACTTCAGCTGCTGTGGGTTAATGTGGATCCATGTGTCAAAAACTCCACCATCACAGGATGGATTCTCTAAATAACCGATACCGTTCATCTGGATAATATGTCAAATCCCGCAATTAATAAATGCACTGAATTTTCTTTCCTCAGCTGAGCTCAGCATTTTCAGGTCATGCACGTGGGTCAATGCTAAAAACATCTGATGCTGGCTATGCAGCATACACAACGGCTAAATCAAAGGCCATGTTTGTGGTCACTTGAACACCATCCCATCATCAAAGTCCCCTCTCCGAACCCCAAACATGCCACCCTTCCTTTTTCCCCCCTCTGATGTGGAGATTCACAGCACACCCTCTCTTTAACTTTTATTTTGGGCCAAACATCGCAGAGGAGACGATTTGTGTCTTTGAAAACACCCTGAGTATCAATCACATCAAAAGCCCGGGAAACAAAAGCAGAACGCTGGCAGCGTCAGACAAACGCTCCCATTAGTCACTGCGTTCTCTTTCACGTGGATAGCATCGTGGCTGAGCAGAGGCTGTTTACTCTGGAATATCAACCTACCGCCTTGCCCATTCCGCCTGTTTCCAAGCGAAGAAACAAGTGAACTACTATGTAGTCAATTACAATAAAAACGGACCAAAGAGCACTAAATGGACTTGTGCTTCATAATACACCATGTGGCAACCTTTTTTCTTGCACGTCGTCTTCCCACACTCATATACAAACTTGCCATTAATAAGGACTGAAAAGTGTGATTTTCATCTCCCCCTTTTTTTTTGTGTTTCTATTTCTTGTCCCGTGTCCCCTGCCCCCTGCTTGGTGCTGACCCAGCCAGCAGCGCCCCCCGGCACACACACACACACTCCCTCTGAGGCCCCCTCCAACCCTGGGAAGAAGAGGCCCACACCGGAGCTACAACTGTGGCTCATTAGCGGCGCCCACCTGGAGGTTGGCTGGGGGCTGACGGAGGGCTGCCGGGGCCAAGGCCGTGATTTAGCCGGCTGTAATATGCAGCCCATCACTCTGTCACATACAGCACAAACAACCCCCACCCTCCAAAATAGACCTCAGCCAAGCTTCAACGTTGCCGGTATTATAGCGGCCTGCAAAAACAGTTCTGGAGAGGAGAACCTTTCATTTTTTTATTTCTTTGTAGAGCAAATTGAAGAACCCATCTGTAGGTGCAGCCTTTTCTTCTCTGGATTGAGCTGTTAGCCGTGAGTCTGTGTACTGAGTCCTTCATAGGTCGGGGGGGGGGGGGGTTGCTGAGGTATGCTAGTGTGTCTGTCTGCGTGTAATACCCCGATGGTCTGGAGCCCCTGTGGTCAGATGCCCGGGGTCTGCAACAAGACAATGGCATTCCAATCAGGTCTCCTGGGTCATGTGGCTCCAGCCACGCTGCATCCCGGGACCCGCGTCTCTATTTTCTGATAATAGTAGCAACTTTTGCAAACTTCATGTGTCAACCCCAACAAGGCTTTCACATGGTTCCATGAAGTGAAGGCATATTTGAAGTGTATGATGTTGTGTGACGATGACCCTCAGATACAAAGGGGATCTCACCCAATTTACTGTCAGACACAGTATCTGACATACTGTCAGATACTGTTATAACTACATGACGTCAACAAAATAACTTGCCTAAATTTCTCTATTTGACACATTACTCGAAACAAATACTAGATTATATCAAATTTTCACCTTAGGTTGAAAAGATCCTGTCATTTTTAAGGAGTTTAGGAGTCGCCTGGCTGTGCCGGGCCTTTTTCTCTCATTCCTCTTGCAAATATTCTGTTTTTTTTCTAACTGCATTTTATGTCAATGACATGACTAAAATACATAAATATAGTGTTCTTGTTTTGCATTTGTACTAATTTGATGCCAAACTATATAATTTAAAAGTCTGATAAAAAGCTATCAATGAAATGAGTACCGTGACAAATGATATTCCACAGAGGTTTGAATATTTTGATTTGAAAGTCCTCACTCTTCTCATTAAAATCTTGTACAAGCAACATTAGACCATACTTGATGTGATTGTGCAAATCAAGTAGTATAAATTCATGTTGACTGAAAATAGCAAAAAAAAAGAAACCTGGAATACCACTTGCCTGATATGAGTTAGAATTAACATCCACCTACAACTGGAGAAATAAAAACCTTCTTTCTCCTCCTTTTACATGACACAGCGGTTTGAAAATCCAGTCACTGGTTTGCTCAGCAAAGTGTATCTCCATTCATGACTGCCCCTACTGAGATTTGTTTTGAATGAAACAGCGGGATGGGAGGAAATCATGGGTTTTTCTGCTTTTAAAAAAACAGAAGCTTTGCTCCTCTGGCTCCCCGTTCCCTTCAAATCCACAATTTTCGGCAGTGGACTGTACTGGACAACAATGATATTGTGTAGCTTATTTTTTGGTTGCAGAGATCCAATTGTGTTTTGGATCTTTGTTAGTATACCTTTTTTATCTTTCTTTATCATTCCCTTAAGGGCCAAGTTGGGATCTGGCAGTTTTTCGGTATATGGGATCAGAGGGATCCCTGTGGACAGTGGGGAATGTTGACAATGGATTGGTCACGATAACTGGTAAATCTCAGACCACCACATAGAGCACAATTAGCATTAGCTTGACTCTCCAGGCTCACCCATTAAGCAGGATAAAAAAAAGTGACCTGCTGACTAAGTACATTCCACCTGCAGCCTCCAGTTCAAAGGGCTCCCACGATGGTCACCCTCTGCACCTCAACACTCCACAGATATCCAGCCAACACCTTCCCCGAGGCAGCACCCACTCCCCCTCCTCCTCACCGCGGGTGACCCGGTGCTCCATCAACAACGTCTCAGCCGATTCATTGCACGCGAAGCTTCTTTGACTCTTTGCAGAGACACTACCTGCCAGCTAAGAGCCTCAGGTGATGTGTCAATGGGCCTCAATTTAGAATTAGCCACAGTACCCGCCCCCCCCCTTCCCCTCCCCCTCAGAGAGGAGCCATGAGGAGGGCAGCATATGGCCAGCTCAGATGAATTCCTCTACTGTTCCAAGAGGCTCTCGGAAGCCTCCGGGGTGATCGGAACTTCACGCTACTCTTTACTAGATTAAGTCTAATAATCTCTCAGTAACGAGACTTTAAAGCCAGAGCGGTAAAACGCTGAGCCCCGGGGTTCACTCACTTACACACAGGACATGCTGTTATCCTTTTAACACTTTATTTTATGACCGCAAGTAAGAGTTAATATGCCCCATTAACTTTCTCCAAATCAATGGGAAAGTACGATGAAGATTCGCTAACAAAGATCGCCAAACTTAATTGCGCCCATTCGACAAGGATCAAAATGAGGTTTTTTGAAGACAAGAAAACAATTCCAGTACAGACGACGCACAGACTATGATTTTTGGTCGCATTAAAAGGTTTTTCTTCATTTTCAAGACATACATACCTAAATTTGGCTTGCATGACACCTCTACGGACTAACAGTACCATGTGTCATATTGTGTCACTGTTAAAAAGGCTGAGCAGAAAAGCACAAAAAATAAAGTTTGCATTTGCTAATACAAAAGTAGTTCCTTTAACCGACATATCATTATGAACTTTTTATTAAAAATGGGCTCCCATTGACATGCTATTTGTCATGTATATCTATTTTGCACGGGGAAGTGCAGTTGTTAGGTAATATATTTCGTCAAAAGTGATTAGCATCAATTCAATCAACTGTTACTAAACTACAGAAACAAAAATTAACAGCTCCTGGTTTGCTTCGTGTCCTGGAAATTATTCTTAAGTTCTTGGTGCAGCCAGATCAACCACTGGAGTGCTAATCAGGCAGATGCCTTCACTGACCTACACGACCAACCGTCAGGCCCGTCTCCAGCCCGCTGGCACTCAGATCATTCATCTTCTTAGTTCATCTCCGGCGCCGCCTGAGCTGCCGCTTTTGCTCCTTTAATTTTGACTGAAGCAGAGGAGGCAGGAAGAAACCCCATTGATGAAATATATTAGGGTGTCAAGGAGGCCTCCAATGCACCCTGACAATAGCTCCGCCACGGAATGTGTATAACACGTTTATGATGTGGGATGGTAAAGGAGTCTGTCCTTGAGGGGTTCCAGCATCAAGGGCAGATTTTAAAATATTAAGTTGCTTTGGAAATGAGCGGGGGAGTTTTTGAACCTTGGGAGGTTCCAAATTTTTGTTCATCCAGGAATTGGTGTATGATAGCGCACGTTAGAGATTTTAATTCCTGACCTGAAGGTCCGGAGGTCTACTGCGGCAACATTTTTAGAATAATTTCAAACCAAAGAATGGAAAAATTAGAATAAGTTGGAGAGCCCATTTCTGAGATGGATTTACTTTCCTTTTTCAAGTGAAAAAAAAAAAATCAGCGGGCTTTCACTGCGAATATAAAAACTTGGAAATTACTCACCCAGGTTTCTACAGTAGTAAAATCCTACAGTATTCCAGCTGTATGTCTAAACATTTTTTTCAAGTTGACATCAGGAGATCTTTTTAACCTTTTCATAAAATGCTGGTCATATGGCCAGGAATGTGGCTTTTCTGATTCAAGTCTTGGAAAAGCTAAAACACCTACTTTCTGCAAAATCTTAATAGCAATGAATTGCAATTAGCTAACTTAAATATTAACCTCAACATCGCCATATTGATTAAAGAGTAAGCCGTGCTATACATTTTAAATTCACGAGCTCCTATGTAGCTCACCTGTTAAAAATCTTTCTTTTGTGAATGAAATCATTTGTGCTGGTTGGTTATTAAATTTAAGATTATTATCATACTTTTGTGTCATTCGCTAAATAACATGCACACTCATGCATTTTGATTTCGTTTCGAAATATGATGTTGTTATGTATTAGGTAAATTTCTGCTGAGCAACATTCCTGAAATAATAATGCAACAATATTCTTTTTGACATATCATATCATATCATATCATATCATATCATATCATATCATATCATATCATATCATATCATATCATATCATATCATATCATATCATATCATATCATATCATATTTTTTGTATTTAGGGAACCTAATGAACCTCCAGGGGCTAACAATGGTGTCAAAAAATATCCATCTAAAATCAAAAACTTGTAAAATAATCTTCATTTTGATACAGATGCACTCAATGACTAAATTGTTATTCTATAGTGAAATTACAAATAATTGCAAATGTAAACAATTTATGTTGTTGGAGTTTGTTTTGTCATCAATTTCCAATTTTTAGGGCAGCGCAGGCAGTTAGGGGGGGGTTATCCTTGGAACCAAAAATTCCTGATTCGATTACCGCACACCTCCTAGCCTGGGAAAATGTCGTTGAGCAAGACACTGAACCCCTAATTGTTGCTTTCTGCACATGGTTCATTCATGATGGGTTGAATGCAGTGGCCAAATTTTCCTGACGTTGTGCTGTATTTATAAATGAACGTGACAAATAAAGCGATTTCTATATTCTACAAAAATGTAGGTCCTGCTCTGAAAACAATAGCATTCCAGTCTGGAGACAACCAAAGACTCCTCAGCAGAAAAGGGACCAAGACAAGGTTTCTCTGCTTGATGGTGTCGCTTCCAACCTTATGCCAGACAGCCGACTGGAAATGCCAGGAATGCTAGACTACTGCTCGATAGGAGACCATGTTCCACTTATTGGCTACCAGTGGGCAAAGCCACGGGGACAATGTCCAAGATGAGTTCCCACACAATAGGAACAAGATATTTATGACTCCTCGGCCACAGAAAAAATGAGAAGTTCACACTCAGGACCCTTGCGGCTCTTGTACTCCTACGGACACACCAGGAGAGACGCTGCTCTGGGCTGTCACCCCTCACATTTTTGCCCCATGTCTGAAAGGCTGAAGAAAGGTCTCCCATGAATCCCAACCAAGCTGTCCCATTTGGGGTGATTTAAATGGCCTGTTATTACCTTTCTCAGCCATTGTCTCACCAGTCCTCTTGATGCCTTTAATTATTAGTTTCACCGGCAGTAACTTGACGGGAGCCAGCAGAATTTTAGTCTATTAAATCTCTGGTATGTAAAAGTGACTGTGTATAGCCCAGGCAACCATCATGAGAAATTCTGGAGGACCCATCAGTGCTCGCTCTCAGTGAGGCACATATCTGAGAATGATCCACCAGTTTTCAACTCTCACTGAGAATAATTAGCTCTGAAATAATCAATTTATAAAAAAATGAAAAAAAAACACTTAACAATCTGAAAAGGGTAGAGCATACAGACACATTGGTGGGCGATATGCAAGGCTCACAGTACTATATGGCCAAGTGGCTGTTATTTCAAAAGTTTGACGGATTTTGAGTATTTTTCAGAATTTAACTTTAGAAAATGAGGAATAGCGGGATTGACAGTGCTGTTCATAAACTGTAACGTGTTTATATTAAATGCTTAATGAAGAACAGTGAAATGGCACGAGTTAGTACACGTCAACAAATAAATGAGCCATGTCAGTTTGTGCTCCTACTGTATACAGACTATTATTCATCTATTATTTGCAGTAACACATGATAACACTTTTGATCTCATTGTATGTTTCACTGTCCAATTACTTAGTTTTAAATCATTAAGTGACATGTATCAAACAGTTGTTCGCCCACAAAAGGTTAAAAATACCTTGTCTTTGATAAAAAAATGTAACAATAATATTATAACAATAAACTGGATTAAGAGTTGTGAAAAGAAAAAGAAACCAACCAAGTCCCTCTGGACGTGGGAAATATGAAAAAAGCAATATTTAACCTTTGGTGTGTTACAAGTCACTTTAATCCATTTCATTTGTTCAGCACAAGAGTGCCTTCGTTGCCTCTATTTCCGCTCCAGAGTATTTGAGCAAATTCAAAAATTGTGTGTGCTGAATGAATAAAAACAAGGCAAAAAAAGACGAGAATCAAAACTCATGTCTCCAACTTGAAGGTAGAAAATTAGATTCGGTCTGCCGTTATTTCTAAGCTTATTCGCCTGGTTCTTTGAGCCTCATGTCAACTCATCCTCCACCTGCACTCTGATGATGCAAATCTGCTTGTGCCTTCAGAACAAGAGTGCCACCTAGTGGTATAGAGGGTGAATGAGAGAGAAACATCTGCTCTCACTTGAAAGTTTTTTTTTTTTGGTTCATCTAAAACTGCAGCCCTTTCTTATTTAAGCGCAAAGAATAATTTTGTGTTCCACTGTTCCTTGTCATTTTGGAGGCTTGTATCTTACGGTGTTTTCAACAGTAAGGGTTTTACCAGGAGAGGTCATCTACTGTATACATTGTACTGTTAATGTCAATGTTACGTTAATGATTTAAAGTACTGTGGATGAAATATTAGAAATATCTGGTAGTAGATAATGGTGAAATAAATTAAATCCTCCAAAAAGATCCAAGAAAATAATGTCTAATCTGGCAAAGTTTTGCTCATGTAATTGCATAAACATACATTCTGTAAAACAAATTTCCCAGTTTATACACCTTTTCAGTTGCACATATCTTCGCTTCAAACTAACGAAACCCTGTTTTATTCATTGCGCATTCATACAGCTAAATGGTCCGCTGCTATTTGAACCCCATACCCGCAAATTTCCCAATTAGACCCGTGTTCCACTTTGAGGTTTACTTACACCTAGATGGAGGAGACAACAGTTCTTTGACAAGTGGGCCCCATTCTCTTGTTCGCCGGGGAAGTTTACCCACATCTGTCTCAGCACCTAACCTCTGGAAGAGAGAGGGTCAGTGCCAAGGCCAAAGGTCAGCATTTGTCCCATTGTGAGCTAGAACCAACATGAACCCCAATCTTACACAGCAGTCAGCAGGAAACAGTCCCCGGTTGGTCTTTAGGGCCCTGGATGTGTGAACTGAACAGGAGTTGCTCTTTGAGGCAGCCTCGCGCACGGAAGCCCTTGAAAGAGACCCTTCAGGTTATTTAATTGAGTAAAGAACAAATAGTGGCCCTTGCTTTCTTGTCTTTCTTACATCATCAATAGCGCCAACGTGTACTTTGAGAAATATTTGCAGGTGTGCATGAGGGGTAAAGCGAAATGAAATTGTACAACTCTGTTTCGCCCTAAATGGAGAGGTCTGCGTGAGAACAGATCCAGTTAGGGGTGTCAAAACTGATTTGACAAAACAGGTGGCCGGGTCAGGCCAGGCTCGCTGCAGTGACCCAGTATTCAGCCAAATGATTGCACAGCAGACTCTCTCTCTCTCCCTGTTGCTTCCTTTTTTCCTTGCCCGCTTTCTTTCTCTCTTATCAGCAAGCCATCATCTATAATTGACCTGATTCCCAGATTTCTGTCCCCCTGGCCATAAAAGTGGGCAGCATAGGTGGCAGCGGACAGCCCCGACCTGCCAAAAAAAAAGGAACGTAAAAGAAAGTATTCTTCTAATGTCTTGAAAGAAGAAGCAAAATCAGCATAATGACATTGCCCCCCTACCACACATTCAGTCACAAACACACATACACACTCCCTCTCCATGCAGACCCTCCTCCCACTTTCGTCCCCATCCAAATCTTGATTAACCTCCTCTCTCACTCCCCCTTTCCCACCCACTCACATTCATACTTACACATAGACACAAAGTGCGTCGGAGGCCCCCTGACAGATGGGGAGAGGAGTTTTTCGGGGGGTTCCTCTGAACAAATGGCACCCTGGTTTAGTGTGGTGTTGTCAAGGTTTGAATTGATCCAGGGACTACAGAGGCTTCACTCCGCCAGTGTGTCACAATGGCAACAAGTGTGTAGAGTGGGGAGCAAGCTTGTACAGGCATGGGACCCATACCTCATGAATGATAGTTTAGCAAATGGCCCTCCTTTCACCAGCTTTCATTGTAGAGCTATCTTTCGTTTTCTTTCACACCCTCCTCAAAAAACCTGCCCGGCTTTGTTAGTTTTATTGGGTTTGATTGGTTTGAGATTCTGAAACGTGTTGGTTTTTGTGCGATTTTGTATGTGTGAACTTCGCCGGGGTGAGTATGTCTGTGTGTGTGTGTGTGTGTGTGTGTGTGTGTGTGTGTGTGTGTGTGTGTGTGTGTGTGTGTGGTGATGTTTGGTGGTGGCAGTGTTTTGTTCATTTTTTGTTGCTACGTTGATGAGCGCTGTGGTCTCACGGTACGGTCTGTGGAATGATGTGAAGCTATCCGTCATTGGCTAAAGCGAGTGAATGTGATTCAGTTTTGTAAGAATAGCACTTCCTGGGAGGTCACGATGTTTTTCCCTCTGAGAGATCAACACCATGTGTGTGATTTTCACGGCTCCATAAATTCAACCAGATACGGAGCAGTGAAACTTTCACGCTATTATAACCCATCCTTTCTTGTCTGCAAAAACAGGACACCCTCGAGACGCCCTTAAACTGGGCCCTGCCTGTTTGAACACGGCATAGACTTTTTAGTTCTTCGGTAGTTTGTCTGCTGTGGTCTCACATATCCGCAAATGATCCTCTGTCTCAAACCTAAAGATAAAGCTTGTCGGGAAGGACGCCGTGACCCCTCAGCTGACCCCGGGTAACAGTTTACAGGCACAGGAACAATCGTCCCATTGCCAGATAACAACGGCATCATCCCTCCAGGCTCATTTCGTCCCTGTCACTTCACCTCCATCTGGTTAATGATTTACCAGTGCTCTATGTTTTTGCTCTGGAGGGGGAGGAAGAGAAGCAGAGGAAGCCCAAGGAGGCTTGGTTAATCACAAAAGGCAAACATAGGGTGACTGATTGATTGGTAAACAAACAGGCTGGACTGGGTGTGGGAGAGCAGAAGGGACCGTACGTGCTGAGGGATCCTTACCTTCCACATTATAAATCTCCATCCATCATACCTCATTATCATGGCTCTATCAAGGGTTGTTGATGCACTTTGTACAAGTTCTTTAAGCTATTTTGCAGGAAAGATTTACTTACTCTACAGTGTAGATGCTGCTTACGGGCATCACCAAAATATTTGTTTTTTGCACTTTTTGCACTACCCTTCTACCTCCCATCTCAATCTGTCACCACCCCCTTCCATGCAATATTTACATTTATATTCATATTTATGTTTATATTACTATACATTCTCTCCAGGACACATCTCCCACTTGTCATATCCTCAATGCCAATGCAAGGCACCTCTGTTGTGTTTTTTCCATATCTCTAGCCTGTAGATATGGTACATAGTCTCTGTTTCTGTTATGTTTTGTAACCATTTCCCACACATTCTTCCATTGTGGGATCACTAAAGTCTATCTTACAACCAAAAACCCCCAGAAGATCTTCAAAGGTAGCTCTGACCTTCCCACATCTTTTAAATTATGGATGGATGAGAGCAGAGAAGCTCAGTTGTTGCCATCACTTGATAGTGGTAGAGCAAGGCAGGTGTCGAAGCCCATTTAGCCTGGGCACTGATGAAAGACAGTTCACACCAACTTACCTTTTTCTCTGATGACTCCATGAGAAAATGTCATAGTGCCAAATTAGGATTTGCTTACAAGTCAAACCGTGACGATCGGAATTTGCGACGGGGCAATAGTTCAGGGAATATACAATCAAGTACAGTTGAACCTTGGCTTACAAACGCCCCTAATCACAAACAAATCGGCCTACGAACAGAGTTTTCGATCTAATTTTGAATCAAGCTGCGAACAAGCCTCTGCACATGAACACACTGACAAACAACTCGCATGGTTTCCGGAATGTGACGTTGTAGCGTAGCGGCAGTTTTGCGCGGTACTCCGCGTTGTTCACATCGTTGTTTTCTCTTGTTACAATGTTTTTTTTAGTAAGTTAGACCTCATAATAGGGTTAGATGGAGGAGGTTGATTCGCTGTGGCGACCCCTGGAAGGGAAAAGCCGAAAGGAAAAGAAGAAGAAGAAGAAGAAGACCTAATTATGCAGTCCTGGTGCTAGTGGCGTTAAGAAGAAGTTAAGAATTACAGTCGATCTGAAGAAAGAAATAATTGCTAAATGTGAGAGTGGTGTTCGTGTTAAAGATCTCGCCAGGCACTACTACATGGCTAAGTCAACCACCTGTACAATCCTGAAGAACAAAGATGCGCTAAAGATGGCTGATGTGGCGAAAGGGGTGAGTATGTTAATGAAGCAAAGATCTCTTGTTTTAGAAGAAGATAAGGATTCATAAAAGAGAGCTTGCTAAAGAGAGTGTTAGCGAGCGTCTCATATTTGAGAAGGCTTTACTTATGCATGCAGATTTAGTGAAGGAAACGCTGAGTACAAGTACTGGCAAGAAGAGAAAGAACACCAGAAACACAGTTATAATTCTTCTTCTTCTTTTCCTTTCGGCTTTTCCCTTCAGCCTCAGCGAATCAACCTTCTCCATCTAACCCTATTCTCTGTATCCTCCTCTCTCACAACCAACTAACTTCATATCCTCTCTCTACGTCCATAAATCTTCTCTTCGGTCTTCCTCTAGACCCCCTGCCTGGCATCAACAATTAGAGCATCCATCTACCAATACTGTATATTCACTATCCCTCCTCTGTACATGACCAAACCATCTCATTCTGGGTGCTCTGACCTTCTCTCCAAAATATCTAACATGTATTGTCCCTCTGATGGACTCATTTCTCATTCTATCCATCCTCGCCACTCCCCAAGAGAACCTCAAAACCTTCATCTCTGCTACCTCCAGCTCTGCCTCCTGTCTTTTGTTCAGTGCCACTGTCTCTAAACCATACAGCATCGCTGGTCTCACCACTGTCTTGTACACCTTTCCTTTCATTCTGGCTGATATTCTTCTATCACATAGAAACCCTGACACTTTTCCCCACCCATTCCAACCTGCTTGAACCTGTTTCTTAACCTCTTTTCCACACTCTATGTTGCTCTGGACTGTTGACCCTAAGTACTTGAAATCCTCCAACTTCTTGATCTCCACTCCCTGTCGCCTCACCGTTCCACCCGGGTTCCTCTCATTCACACACATGTATTCTGTCTTGCTGGGACTAACTACATTCCTCTCCGTTCCAGAGCATACCACCACCTCTCAAGATTTTCCTCAACCTGTTCCCTGCTCTCACTACAGGTCACAATGTCATCTGCAAATATCACGGTCCATGGAGATTCCTGTCCAACCTCATCTGACAGCCTGTCCATCACCACTGCAAACAAGAAGGGGCTCAGAGCTGATCCCTGACTAAGTCCCACCTCTACCTTGAACTTCTCTGTTACACCTACAGCACACCTCACCACTGTCTCACAGCTAGCATACATGTCCTGCACCAGTCTAACATACTTCTCTGCCACTCCAGACTTCCTCATACAATACCAGAGTTCCTCTCTCGGCACCCTGTCGTATGCTTATTCTAGGTCTACAAAAGCGCAATGCAGCTCCCTCTGACCTTCTCTGTACTCCTCCATTAGCATTCTCAAATCAAATACTGCATCTGTGGTACTCTTTGTGGAATGAAGGCATGCTGCTGCTAACAAATGCTGACTTCTGCCCTCAGCCTAGTTCCCACTACTCTTTCCCATAACTTCATTGTATGGCTCATCAACTTTATCCCTCAATAGTAACCGCAATTCTGCACATCCCCCTTATTCTTAAAATGGGCACCATCACGCTTCTTCTCCATCCCTCAGGCATCTTTTCACTCTCTTAAATCGTGTTGAATAATCTAGCCAGAAACTCTATAGCTGCCTCTCCTTGACACTTCCATACCTCCACAGGTATGTCATCAGGACCAACTGCTTTTCCATTCCTCATCCACTTCAGTGCCCTCTTCGCTTCAGTTTTACTAATCTCTGCTAGTTTGTGGTCTACAATAGTCACCTCTTCTACCCTTCCATTTCTTTCATTTTCCTCATTCATCAGCTCTTCAAAGTACTCTTTACATCTTCCTATCACTCTTCTAGCATCCGTCAATACATTTCCCTCTCTATCCTGAATGACCAACTGTACATCCTTTCTGTTGCTATCTCTCTGTTTTGCCAACCTGTATAAATCATTCTCTCCCTTCTTATTGTCCAACCGAGCGTACAAGTCATTGTACGCCCTTTGTTTTGCCTTTGCTACCTCTATCATTACCTTACGCTGCATCTCCCTGTACTCCTGTCTGTTCTCTTCAGTCCCCTCAGTGTCCCACTTCTT
Organism: Fistularia tabacaria; assembly: GCA_901007705.1. Classification (NCBI taxonomy): domain Eukaryota; kingdom Metazoa; phylum Chordata; class Actinopteri; order Syngnathiformes; family Fistulariidae; genus Fistularia; species Fistularia tabacaria. Next base: position 24,787 of record CAAKHD010000730.1, read on the forward strand.
CTTTGCTAACCTCTTTCTCTGTACATACTCCTGCACCTCCTCATTCCACCACCAGGTCTTCTTATCTACTTTCCTTCCAGACGACACACCAAGTACTCTCCTACGTGTCTCCCTGATAACATTAGCTGCAGTTGTCCAGTCATCTGGAAGCTCTCCTTGACCACCCAGAGCCTTTCTCAACTCCTCCCTGAAAACCATACTACACTCCTCCTTTTTTCATCTTCTTCCACTTTGTCCCTTTCTCTGTCTTTGTCATCTTGATCTTCCTTGTCACCGTAGTCATCCCACACACCACCATCCTATGCTGTCTGGCTACACTCTCACCGACCATTACTTTGCAGTCACTGATCTCTTTCAGATTATCTCATCTATACAACATGTAGTCTACCTGCGTGCTCCTACCTCTGCTCTAATAAGTTACCTTATGTTCCTGTCTTTTCTGGAAAAAATGTATTCACTACAGCTATTTCCATCCTTTTTGCAAAGTCTACCACCATCTGTCCCTCTGTGTTCCTATCCTGGATACCAAACCTGCCAATCACGTCTCCATCACCTCTATTTCCTTAACCAACATGTCCATTGAAGTCTGCACCAATCAATAATAATAATAATATTTAATAAAGTATACATAGTTATTTTTATCATTATTACCACTCTCTCCTCTCTGGGGATATTCTGCATCACTTCATCGAACACATTCCAGAACTTCTCCTTCTCCTCTAACTCACATCCTACCTGTGGGGCATGGCCACTCACAACATTGATAATCACACCTTCAATTTCCAGTTTCAGACTCATAAGTCTATCTGACTTTCTTTTCACCTCCAGAACAAACTCCTCTTTCAAGATAACTCCTACTCCATTTCTCTTCCTGTCAGTACCATGATAGTACAACTTAAAACCTGCTCCTAAGCTTCTATTCTTACTACCTTTCCACAAGGTCTCCTGGACACACAGTATATCCACCTTCCTTCTCGGCATCATGTCAACCAACTCTCTACCTCTTCCTGTCATCATCCCAATATTCAAAGACCCAACTCTCAATCTCAGACTCTTGCCTTTCCTCTTCTCTCTCTGCTTCCGAACACTCCTTCCTCCTCTCCTTCTTCTCTCCTTATAAACACAGTTATAATTAAGGTGATCTTTAATTCCTTGTTTTTTTTGCCATAAATGAACTAATAAAAAAGTTTCAAAAGAGCACAGTATGCTTCTGGGGCTGGAGAATGGATCAATGGGAAATATTTGATTTTCTTGGCAAATATTGCAGTTCGCCAAAGGAGTCAAAGAACGTATTCGAGTCTACGTACATACACTTTTGTAGAGTTGTCTTTTCTCTAACTTTTCTATATGTGAAGGATTCATTTGGATTCTGGGCTCTTTAAAAATGCTCACAAACAAGCCCCACCTGGAGGCTTTGTTGGGGACACAAGGCCTAATATAAAACATTTCATACCTATCTGGGTGCCAGATTGTTGTGCTCCCTCACCTCCTTTTGTGTCAGTCCCTCTGCATGGCGATGACAAGTACATTCCAACGCGTTCGAACTGTCAAGGTGCGAAGGGGCAAGCGTGTATTGTCAAAGAGACAAGGTCTGCAAATTAAGAAAACACAGAGGGAGAACATACAATTGAAAAACCCTTTGAATGAGAATCAATTAATTTTCATTTACCTCCATTAGCACTGGGCAGGGATTTGCATCTGTGAACCTATTGCCAAACTGGCAGTGGCCTTTTCAGTTGAGGGAGAGGGCCACATTAAGCTAATGATGGGGGGAGAGGAAGAGACAAAGGGCTGCATGTGTGGGAGGGGAGGCTTCGCCATCCTCTTCTCTCATTAACACCACAGTGCTCTGCACTGCTGTCATACTGCGAGCCCTCACAGGAAGATCATTAACCGCAGTTATCCTCGGCGATTGCGCCACAGGTTCTTAAAAGAAAGGGAGTTTTTCTTACATCAGTGTGTGAGGGTGTGTGCTTGTGTTCAAAAAACATATGCAAGACAAATGACCCCTTTCATGATGTGAGATATTCCAGCACAAAACAATTCCAAAACAAAAGAAGAAATCCAAAATGTTTTTCTTCTTTTTTCAGCAGTGGGGTGTTCAAGGTCCATGCTGAAAAATTTGTTTGGATACTTGGGATTTGTAGAATGTATATAATATTTTGTGGCTTTTTGTCACTGTCTATTTTTTGTCACTGTTGTTTCACTCTGTTTCTATTCTTTCCCTTGTTGTTGTCATTTTGGTTGTTTTTTTTTTTAGATCTATATCTTTTCACTGTCTCTTTTATTTATATTTATATTCCTATTTCCTGACACTGCAATTGTTGTGCTGCTGTGACAAAAGAATTTCCCCTATGGAGATCAATAAAGTTTTTTTTCATTCTATTCTATTCTATTCTATTTTAACAGTGCATCCAAAACATGATTGTCCAAAGAGTTTTATGAAATTCTCCAGAAACTTTGAAACTTTTGTGAGCAGGTGAGTCTGTCATACAGGCTGGTACAGAGAACAAGAGGAAGTGATGCACATAGAAACCGGACCTCTGAGAATATAAGCATATTTTGTGCTCATTTACAAGTGCAGAATTGTGAGACCTTGCACTGCGGAACAACATAATCCCAACTGAAAAAAAAACAACATTTTAACTTACTGTACTAATATCTGATCCGTCACTGTCTGTATTTCTCCCTCTCTCTCTGTGCAGCTCTGACTGTTGTGCTGGTTGCACAATACGACAACCAACAATTCAGGCTCCCGATGGCGATTCAGTGGTTGAAGCTAACACCTGATAGGCAGAAGTTTCTGGTATTGATTCGGGAGGTTGACTGGGGTCTCTCCATGGGGGATCCGAATGTTCTCTCCTTCTCGCACGGGTTCTTTCTGGGCACTCTTGCTTTCTCCCACGGTCCAACAAAACATCCATTTTCATTGTGAATGAGATAATACGGTTGTATGTCTCGACATGTGACCCTGTGATCAGCTTTTCCTTGGTCCAGGATGTCTATGAAGGAATTACTGAATTAATGATCTGGCACAACGACTCCTACAGGCATGCACACTCATATGCATCCATTCAGATTATTGGCGTCCTGTCTACCCATAATGTCTCTAAAGATGACACAGTACATTTGTGATCAAGTACCAAATATGGCAAAATGATTTTGTTAACCGGGGACACGTGGTTGATTTCGTGAGCGCAAACATGCGATTGTCAAAGCAATTATCTTTTTAGAATTTAGGCTGCATTCCCTGTTGTAGGAAATAGCGTCCTAGCATTGAAGGAGTGTCGAAGTAAAACAAGATTAGACTCGAGGAAGCGGCTTACTGCTGTACCGCGGTATAGATCCATGGTTCTATGCATAGGGAGGAACCCAGACACATTAAACGGAGCGGAAGATATGAGCAAAGAAGGGGATGAAGGACAGAAGTAGAAGAGAGCAGACAGGGTCACAGATGTGACATTACACTAACAAAAGGAGCAGCAGGGGTAAAAGTGTGCAGACATCCCACATTGGGCGAAGCTGTCATCCAGCTGTTTGGGTCACCTGTCTATTAAAAGGGAACATAATTCTTTGTCTCTACAGATGCAAGGACAGATTTATTGGTCTGACAAAGAGGGGGGTTTACAGTTGTTTGATTATTAAACAAGGCTCTATAAATCACTTTTCCTCTTTTCTGGGGGGGGTAGTGCTCTTCTTGTTTCTACAGCAGTAATTGTAATGTTTCACAAGGAATTTACTCCCATGAACACATGTCGCAGCAACACTGTGCACGATGGAACGTTCCACTCATTAAATCCAGTTTTGCCCACCTTGGATGTTAGTTAGGACCACCTGTTTTGGGCATTACATTAAGGCCCAGACAGATATTGAAGTGACCTCAAGCCCTTTCCTGTACTCGGGCAGCCCCGTTCTAAAACAAAGCTGTCATGACAAGAGAGGAGAGGAGAAATCAGATGGCTTAATTGTTCTTTGACAATTAGACCATCACTCAAGACAACATTAAGCAACCAAGCAAAAGTAGAAAAGGGTGGAGGCATCTGAAGAAAAGGATGAAAGAAGAGGGCACTAAAACACCCACTGAGTGAGAGGGAATGAGAGGGAAAGAGGGTGAGAGCCTTGCTATTGAGGGGCTGACGCAGCAAAAGAAGCGGAGAGCAGTTTACAATACTGTACACTGCTGTTCTGCGCCATTAAGTGTCATGGAGGGCAGGGTCCGGACAATGGGCTTCTGTCCCCAAGGAGAAGGCCAGCAGCTCTGGAGGAGTCCTCCTTTTCAGCCCATATGGTAGCGGCTGCCTCACAGGATGCTCTTCTCGCCGTGGCCGCATGCACAGCATCTGGGTACGTGAGGTCCACCATCTCCTCTCAGTGACTACTGCAGCCTTGTAGCAGGGGGCGCAGGATCTCCCTGGTAACTGCGCAGTGATACACAAAGATTCAGGGCAGCACTCGAGAGATTAAGGAAAGGAAGTAATTCTAGGTGGAGTGAACTCCCAATTATGTTGGATTTAGAGTCACAGAAATCACACAGCAAATGCCTCAATAGGATTGGGGAAAACTGGAAGCCACACATACCAAGTCCCATGTGGATAACAAGATTAAGTTACTCGAGGAGGCTCTCCAATACATCAAATCTAAAAAGAAAATCTTTTAAAACAATTCAGATGAAATCATTGCTATTCAATCAGACATTGTCAAAGATACTGGCCTTTTTTTCATTTTCTTTACAAGTCCTTAGGTTGTTTTCAGTTTCTCTAACTTTTTTTGAGCCGTACACTTTATTTACATATTTTTGAGCGCACTGACTGTCTGCAGCATGTGTGCTTTTCAAAAGCTTTTGTCCAAAATCTTCTCAGCAATGGCCCAATGCCTCTAAGCACAATCAGATGCATGTCTAAACCATTTACATTACTTTGGCTAGTGTATTTCCCTTTGTTCACATAGCAACTGTGACTCCTGTCCTTTTTGGAACAGTGACAAAGAGCTGTCAGAATGATGGATGATGGAGCTGCAGCCTGAATCTGGAACAAGGACCTGTAGTAACTTCTGTTCATCCTCAAACAAACCTGCCCCCCCCCCTTCAAAAGAGAAAAAAATATATATAAACCAAGTGATGGCTAGAGAAAAGAAAGGGGTGAGCCTGAAGAAGAGGAATCTTAACAAGTGTTTACCCTCTTTCTGTTGCCAAGCTGTGGCGCAATAACCTACCGTAACGAAAGGCAATGCCTGATCCGCGAAGAAAGGCCTGACTCTTTGAGGTCAGAGGTCACTAACTCTACCTTTGTGTCTGACAGAGCAAGCACACTTCAGCTTTACTCTGGTTTTCAGAGGCTGGCGATGGGGGTGGAAGGACAGCCCTGAAAACACTCGGTCAGGACCGGGGCCTTTATGGTAGATGGGGAAGAAAGATTTGGACCCCAAAGGTTAAATGAAGAGCGAAAGGGCCCTTCTGTCCAATTACTGGGGGACAAATGCTCTCTGTGACCCATTGAGGTCAAAGTTCGGTGAAGCCTTTGGTTGCGGCACACTCGGGCTTTTTGTGCACCAGATGAGATGAACCTCTGCTGTGTTTATCTAAGTGACACCCAGGCCAATAGTAAAAGTATAAATAATATGGGGGCTTGTAGGCTGCCACTTAGCAGAATTATTTTATTGGCCTCAGGGGGAGGTCTTTTTCAGGCGTTTCAACACAGAACATGAAAAACCATCGATCTGTGGAAATAGTTGCCAATAGCTTTCAAGATTTCAACTTTTGCAGAAGGAAATTGAATATAAGATGAGAGAAGTAGTAAATAAGATTACATGAAACAGAATAAATATTTATGAATCGTTCATTAATGAATTAAACCCTCCTATTCACTGCAGATTCTTTAAGCTGTTAGTCAAGCCAATAAGCGGTTCTACTAATCACAAGCCGGTCTCAGTCTCTGGGAACACTCTTGGTGATAATACCTCATACAAAAAGGCCCAGTGGAGCGCCGTGGTGAGAGTGTCCGATATCCGGGGATGGTTGGATTAGACTGTTCCTTACTTCCTCCTGAGCCTGTTGGCCATCAGGGATTAAGTTTATTATATAATCGTCTGCCGTTGTTAACAAGCAAGGGTAAGGTCATACCACAAGATTCAGCCCTGCTGTTGATAGGCTCTGCCCATATGCCTTTGTCAGCCTGGAGTTATGGAAGAAAACATTTATCTCTGTTATTTTTCTATGATGATTGCAAGGCCTCAAATGACTCCGTTGTTATTAGAAGACTTAAGTGAATATGTAATCGGCTGGACTGGCATTCTTGCCTTAAATGCTCTGAATTGTCTCATTCTAAAACCATCCTGAATGGAAAACTTAAAATGCAGCAAAAAGAAAAAAAAGCGTTGTTAATCTCAGTTTTATATTTCTTTAATACACTATTCAATTTAAAACAATTTTCTCCGCAGCCACCTCGCAGTGACTCGACGTTAGAGCCGCACCATAAAATCTCTCTGAAAATCCAGAAATGAATCTAAGAACAATCCTTCAAAGCCCTGAGATGCGGTCGCCTGTAACACACTGAGCTCAATGAAAGCTTTAAATCTCTTCCTCTGTGGAATCCATTTAGCATGGCTTTGCCACACTCCACCTGGGGGGTGTTTGGGCTGGATACCAGGCATGGTACCACAAGGATAATTTATGCATACAGCATTTGTGTGCGAGTGTGTGTGTTGGTTTGTGTGTCGGTGTGTGCATGCATGTGTGTGTCCCTGAGTGTATATTCCTTCTTGTGTGAGGAAATGTGTTGGATGGAGAGGATTTTCCTCTCTCCGGGACTCCTCTCTGCACGTCCCCTCTGTCCCTCATGAGCTAGCATAAGCCTGTTGGACACACATCGGAGTAGTGAAGGGGTGTCATTGGACTGCGCCAGGCTCCCAGGGTCTTACAGGCCCTTAGAAAACACAGGATGACCTTTAATCAGGGATCAGGAGCCCAGGCTGCAGCTGGAGGCCCAACGGATCCCTGATCACGCAAAGCCCCCGGGTCACACTCCCAGCTGGCCATCCACCAGCACCCCGAGAAACTGAAGCAACCTAAGGTCGGATGAAACGCTCAATGCAGGCATGAGGTGAACATTTATGAAGGTCTTAACATCAATCTGAAAGATCTTCATCCACGCAGAGTGAATAATATTCAGAATGAAGAACGCATGGGAGTGCATGCTCTTCCCAATGAAATTGTTCCCCAATTTTTAAACATGCAGAGGCAATGTAGAGGTTAAATAAATAAGCAAAAGTTAGAGGTTCTGGTCCTTATAAATTTTGATCTTGACCGAAGCTTTTCGATGTAATTGCGACACCTTCAGAGGGAAGGTTCACACTGGATCAGTTGGCCAGTCGATCTCAGTAACACATATAGAGATAAAATCATTCACTGGATCATTTCTACACAGAGAATGGAGTCTTCATTCGACCGACTGCTTTTTTATGGACTGATGGAGATGACTGGGCATCCTTGAGAACACCTTTACAGTTATCGGCGGGGGGATGGGGGTAGGGTTGATGAACACAGAAAAGTCCCAATACATAGTGGTAAATAATTACACATTATGAATCTGTACAGCTGAACTACTACTACTATGCTTATTATGAGTATTATAAATATAATTATCATAATTTTTTATTCCATCCATCCTCATCATCACCATCATCATCATCATCGCCATTATGATAACTAGTGTTATTATCAATGTCATTAGAAGTACTGGTAAGTAGTAAAGGTAGTTGTAGTAGTAGTATTGTTATTATCGTCATAACTATTGTTAGTAGTAGTAGTAATGTTTTTTACCATTTTTTCCCTTTATTGTTTTTATTTTCATAGTTTCTTTTAAATCTGTACTTTTTGTATATGTGTATACGGTGTCCTTGATAGTCCAGTGAAGGCACCTCATATAAAAGCTATTATTATTATTATCATTGCAGTTGTTTTCATGATATTTCTGCAACAGACTACATAATGGATTTCCTCTGTGAATCAACATTACCTTGACGTTTTTTTCAACCATTATTGGATTATTTCCGTCAGCTCCATACATGCCATGAAAACAAGTACTTTATATGAAAGCAATGATGTATTGACCCCCTCATGAACATAATGCACCTGTTGGAGTAGATGATTGATGCTGGTATGAAGAAGTCTGCAATGTCGTTGAACAATGTTGTCCTGGTTTACTTGGGTTTCCCTTCCAGTATACTCACAACACACACCTTGGTCCGTGGATATACACCCTCACACACACTTTCCGCAATCCAGAGGAATGTAGCCTCCTTCCTCTTGCCCTCTCTCCATCGCCCTCCCCAAGGATTAGCTCCCTGCCCCCCACCTCTGTCCAGACTAGCATCCCCTATCGCCCTATTATCATATTTGATCCACAACTACCCCCCCTCTTTTCACTATTTTACCCTCCCGCATGCACCACCAGCAAGGCATGCCCTCTTTTCTTCGACCACTCTCAGGGAGAAGAAGAGGAGGATGAAGAGGCAGGGGCTTTCATAGGGAACAATCTGCCAGGGAGACGAAAGATGAGCGGGCACTCAATTAAGGGCTGCCCATTGAGCCTGCAGAGTGAGCCTGAATACGGGCCCCTCCAAAGGAATGGAGTCCCATGAATAGATTTTGGGCCTTCATGAAATATTAAAGAGCGGACGGATTTCCCACAATATTTGTACACCTCTCTTTGTGGGGATTTCTCCCTCCATTGAGCCTGAAACTGTTAACACATCCGCTCTGAAGCCCGGCCTGCAGACGGCTCTAAAGAGGATCAAACGCTCGCCACTCTTACCTCTCTGTCCCTGCAGCTCTGTCTGTCCCTCTGTCTTTCTTTCCCTCTCTCGCTCCCTTTCTCCCTCTGTTTTCCTGCCCATGAGCTATTCATCGAGGGGATTACAGCAAGTTTTTAATGACCACCTGTTCTGGCTCTGGCCCTGTTTTGTGCCGTGCCAGGCCAAGCAGCAAGCATCCCCTGGTCATAATGCTTAGTGGTGACCCTTGTCTCCACCAACACATGCCTGACAGCCAGAGCAAGCCGGACAGGTAACTACCCTGAATCTGCAATAATCACTTTGAATCATATCCTGCCAGTAATGAAAACAAATGTTTAATATTCAGGATGGTGGACAAAAATGTGTTTTGTTTAGGCAATAGAATATCAGATTACTATTAGTCTTGACATAAAACGATGATCATCTATTTAACCATCATCTTTTCCACTAATCCTGCTCATGGGGTTCCAGCGCGTCAATCCGAGCTGACAGTAGGGGCGAGAGGCAGGGTTTAACCTGGACTGGTTTTCAGTCAATCACAGGACCACATACAGAGACATAGAACCATTCATTCTCTAATTCTCACTCTTTAAAACCACAATTAACCCGCTGGATGTTTTGGACTGTGGGAGGACACCAGAGGAAAAACCCACGCAGGGGAATTCTACAGAGGAAGGCCCCAGTCGGACACCCCGGGATGGAACCGGGGGCCTCCTTGCAACGCTGTGTGAGTCCAAACCACTGTGCCATCCCGCCGCCCTTATCGTTATTATTCTGTTAAATTATAATAGAGGAAAAGTTAACAACTACTTACTCCTGACCTATTTTTTGCACTCGCCTTCTCCCCTACTCACGCACACTTCACACGCATACACACACAAGCCCACACCAGGATCAGGTTGAGTGGCGCTGTATAGAGGATGAGAGCTGTGTAGCTAAGTAGGTGGTTAAAGCAGCCATTAACATCAGAATGGCCACATATTCCTGCTGCGAGTCAACATTAGTTCATGTCAGAATTGAGGGGTTGAGTATAGGCCGAAAATGAAAACACTTGTGGAAGACAACAACGACGTGGGGAAGAGCTAAAGAAAAATAAATAAATATCATGTGCATGCTGGGGATGTTGTTGTGTGTGTCCTATCAAGTGGAGTATCTGAAAGGGATTCCAAAAAAAGCTGTACTACGAAATAGCTCTTGGTGCTTGTGTGGGTGAAAATGTCTGTTTTTTGTTGCTGTTGGCGTTTCCATGATTTTTTCTTACATCAAAAATACATTTGCTTTTAACTAAAGGTAGTATTGTGTCAACATACTGCATTATGCACCTCCTTATACTGCCGCTAGGCACAATCCATTCTTATGTTTCATTGTTTTTTAAGGCCCAGTGCCCTGTGTGCCAATAAGAGATACAGGTAATTTGACAGTTTCCAAAAATATTCCTTGTGGGTCTGTAAACGTATATGAGACCGAGTTTCACGCTTAGTATAACAGCAAAAAAAATAATCATCTAGTGGTTATTGCAGACGTGAAGATCTTGCGTGTAACTTCACTGAAGCACACCTGACATTTGGAAGACATTGTAACATCTTTGGAGTCGCTATATGTTTGTCTGAGAAAGACAGCATAACAGTTTGAGGCTGATATGTCAAAATTCCTGCTTCAGTTAGTTTCAATGGAAGTAAGTAGGAAAATATGTTTCATTGTTCCAGAATAATTGACATCATTCCCAACTTTTAAGCTTGTCTCTACCAATCAGGAAGTTATAACATGTCGTTGAAGAGAACTAGCGGAGAGCATGTGGTTACACAAGGCTGGCTGCCCTCTCCAGCAGGGCCCCAGCTGTGGAGCACATTGGAGAGCGGTCCTGCGGGCCTTGCCTCCATATGCTGGGGTCTGGGGTCCAGGCTGTGAGTGCAGCTCCAGCACATGGAGGGCAGCTGGGGGCACATGCGGGGGTGGACTCTGGGCCGAAATGGGGGTTGGGGGTGGGGGACAGCCGCTCCAGTAGCATTGTACCAGGAGCACAAGAGCTGAGGAAGACCCAGCAGGAGAGTGGGGGGCCTTTTCTAAAGAGCGATCAACTGGAGCTCCTTTTCTCACACCCTGCTCACTTGGCCTGCCCCGTATCTCCTCCTCTCCCTCCCTCTTTCGTCCATCCTGCCCTCCTTTTCCTTGCCAGACTGATACGCCGAGATGTGATGTCCTTGTGTTTTTCCTACGAAACTACATCCACCCACCCCTCCCCCGCTTCACTTCCCCTACCCACCCACTCATCCCACTAACCTATTCTCCGCTGAACCCTCGTCACTTTGTTTTTCAGTCATCTTGTCCACATCAAAGTCACTCATGAGAGGCTGGTAAAAAGAAGGAAGGGGCCGGGAACGAGACAAATCTCCCTGCCATTTTCCCCCGCACAATGCTTCTCATTTGAATTCACCCATAAATTGCACATCACTATTCTGAATGGTGCCTCTGATGAAGTGTTTTTTTTTGCTTTGTTTTGTTTTGTTTTTGTTTTTTTTCCCGTCGTTCCTCATATGAATTCCAAAGACCACAGGGAAACATTCCCCTCTTTTTGTTTTCTACATCAAAGTTATCTAGAGCGAGACGTGTAGGAATGAAGAAATTGAGGGGGTCATCAGGTCCAGCTCTTGATGTTGTTTACCAGTTCACCAAGTCAAGATCTATTCACAATGTGGAGTTGCCAGAGGGAAATTAAACATAATATATTTTCATGCATTGGGGGGCGTCTTTGCGGTCGAATCCATGTTTGCCACAACACATTCTCTCGAAACCTGCTCAGGTTGAAAGATAAATATTAAACAGTTAATGGTAATTGTTTTGAGTCTTATTTTGGGGTTAAAGAATCACAAATCAACAATTGTAGTTTCTGAATTAAAATGTGCATAAGATCCAAAAAAAGCACCCACCTGTATCAAATCAGAATCAGAATCAGCTTTCATGGCCAAGTATGTTTCGCACACACAAGGAATTTGGCAACGGTTTACTGTCGTGCAGGTAAACAAAGAGTGGAAAGCGATGCCCTAAGATTAACGTCACCTTTAAAAATCTTCCATTTTCAAGTAAGCGGGCCTCGGGATTCACACTTCAGCACCATCAACAGTGTAAACCTGCTGCCCTCTGCTGGTTGAATATATTCGTGATGCAGAAAATGTGTGTTGAGCTCTGTCCACCCTGCATGAAGACAGAAAAAAGGGACATTTTTAACAGCGTTTGATTGTATTTGGATGACATGTTTTTAAACCCCATTTTCTGTGAGACCTCGTAAATATTTCAATGATTTGCATGACGGGGAAACACGCACATATCTAGGTGTTCTTCAATTGTGGCCTTCCCTCAAATTCCATCTGAGAATTGTTAGTCCTGACTCCAGCTGCTTTTATTGTTCACCTCCACACGATGCCTGACAAGACATAAAAGGGAGGATTTAACTTTAGATTTACAATAAATGTCCAAAATAACTTAAAAAAAAGATCCAATATAATTAAATCAAATTGAATCTGTAAACTAAAAGTTTCATACAAAAAATGACAACCCTTGCTTGAATAAAGTCAAATAGCTGAAAAGTAGTCAATTTAGAAATATATATGTGATCGTGTATTGTTTCGTCAGACAAACAGTGGTATTTGGCCTTTACCTTATCGCTGACATGTGATCTGATCCACGACTCCAGCCGATCTGGTGAAGGCTGGGGTGAGTTGACATTTGTCAGTGAGCTGTCATGAAAATTGTCGCTATCGCTGTTCATATATTCCGGCTGCTCTGTGGAGAGAGGTGAGAGGCAGTCTAGCATGATGGGGACACATTTGACAGGAGGCTTGGCATGGCGAGGAAACAAGTCAAACAGGAAGCTGCCTGAGGTTGACTGTGCCAAGAGAGTCTTGCGATTAAAAGGTGACACAGTTCATCTTAGAAAGATGCTATTAGAGGATTCACTGACTATTAAACCTGATGATGATTTAAAAATGCAAATGATTCTTCAACTTAAATTCCTTGATAGCTCTACCTTGACAAGTTCTTACTTTGGAAATTAACACATGATTAAAACAGCGTTATATCTTTAATTTCAAACCTTAATTGTCATCTGATTCCCCCCTAAAGGGAATATCTAATCATGAGTGCTGACTGCTTCTTGAAGCGTACTTAACCAGATTAATTTTTTTTTATTATAATTAAAAAATAAAAGACTGGCAAAATGTCAATGATATGTCATGAAGTTATTGTCTGTTCACTGGTAGTCGGTTGGTGAAGTGACACCTCAGTTTAGTCATCATTGGAGACGGTAGAGTAGTGAGGGGAATAGTTGGGAGGGGCTACAGAAGACAGACTGTCATAGGCCTGGTTGACTTACATGAATCTCACAAAGGGATGCATTATGGGAGGTGGCGCGGGTCAGTGGAAGTGAAGAATCTCAACGCCTGAGAGAGAGAGAGACGCACCCTTAGCAACAGAACTCAGCAAAGGAAAATATGACATTTTACCGCCTTCAAACTTCCCTCCGCGCAACCATTTTCAAACTTATATATGAAGAGATAGAGCAGAAAAAAACATTCATATAATATACAGTTTTTATGTTGAATTTAATCTATTAATAATTTTTCAAAGATCAGTGTGAGAAAACACTTTTTCTTTCTTGAAACTGGGCTAATATGACAGACAGTATCATATATTATTGACCTGATTTAAAATGCTTAAGGTGACAAACTGTGTTTGGAGAATGATATTGATTTCTTTATCTGATGGCAACAGTGGTGCTCGGTCTGTCACTAACAAGAAGATCCGACCAAGGGGAAGTTGGGTTTCTTGTGGACTGGAAGGGTGAGGGAGTGCCACCAAGAGCGGTATCCGTAGGTCAAGCCATAGAATGTGGTTTAGTGCATACATTTTTGTTTACACAACACCAGAGGATAAACTGTCACTTTCTTGTACTTTCAAGTGCAGTGCTTCAGGTACCGTCATGAGTCAGATGTAGCAGCTACAATGGAAATTACTTATGGATGAACCTGGAGTTCACTGATAACTGGCAAGTGTCCTGATACAAAATAAAAAAAATGAATCCAACACAACTAATTAGACCTTTTAGTGTATACAACTGATGCATGCACACAAATATAATGCACAAAAGTATAATTATCTAATTTAGTCACACTTAAAGAGTAAACCCAGAACTACAAGACTTCTGCTGCAGAAAGATCTCCTGTCATTTGTTTACACTGATACAACAAACTCAACGGATTCAAATCACTGGCACCATGCAGTGAACCCACGCTATTTACCGTCCTTGTTGTTACTCTGAGTGAAACAGTAAAGACACTTGGACAATCCTTGAAAACGTAGAGCGCAACTGTGAAGCCATCACCTGTGCATATAAGGTATTTGTGGAATGACAAGCTGATACGTATCAGGTTGTTGCAAGTCAAGAGCAATTTGTTTTTGGTTCGTTTTTTTCACCTTCAAGTGCTCATGTGGCAGCACCACCTGAAAGTATGTGGATTTTTTTTTTTTTGCAGTAACACAAAACATCTGAAAAGCAATCAAGTTCCTCAATCTATTTAAATAAGTGTATATAACATATTATCTAATTTAAAAGTCCAAAAGGTCAATGGAAATTATGAACCACCAGCGCTAACTGTTGAGATGTAACCAATGCAGGTTTAGGAAATATTTAATCAACACCAGAATCCAACACCACTGAAATGTTTCCTCGTTCAACATCGCACACTCAATTAAAGACAATGTAAGAGAAGAAAGGGTGCGTCGATGTATTTTTTATTCGTGGATATGACTGGATATGACTATTATTGACTGGATTATTGGCCAAAGATGATTGTATTCCATCTTGGATCGGTGACACTGCACAAAACACATCATGTTTGCTCTCACCATCATTGCATTGTTCAGAAAGTAGACGGGACGACATCATGCATGAACTGGAACAGAGTGTGATGCCAATCATTCTTTGGACATACATTTTCTTTCTTTGGAAATACAAACAAGTGAGCAGAAGGACTGACGTGATTTGCCCCTCAACATTCCAGGTGGATTTCAAGAAGGCGTACACAGGTAGAGCAAGATCATATCTCGTAATCTGAATATCAATGTTGTACGAATAGCGCATAAAACCCAAATCCGTATGACTTTTCTCCCGTGCTCTGTATTTCTTCAGCTCAGACGGCAAGCTGTTCTTCATCCCAGTCAAGTTTGCACCATCAAAGTACATGTTCATAGGTGTTTTGGTTTGTGTCCCTCGCCTCAAGTCTTTGAAACCTCCCTCCGCCCCCGCCCCTCCACTCCTCCGCCCCTGTGCACCTGTGTCACACTCATGCAACAATGTAGCACCCACAGATCAGGGCACGTAGGGCCCCTTTTCATCTGATTTTCCCATATTTGAAAGAGATGTTCAAAGGGCCCGATTGGGCGCTGGAAGAGATAGAAAGTGCTGCACGGGCAGGGGGCAGTTCTCCATGACTGTGTATTGTTGCTGTCAGCCATGGACCAGCGGGAGGAGTCGCCCGGCGGGAAGGCACCGGAGCTTCGCGAAGACGACGACGAGGAGGAGGAGGCTGCGTACCGGGAGAGGCCGCCGTACTCCTACGTGGCTCTCATCGCCATGGCCATCCAGGAGAGCCAGCACCAGAGACAGACTCTGAGCGGGATATACGACTACATCCTCTCGAAGTTCCCCTTCTACGAGAAGAACAAGAAGGGATGGCAGAACAGCATACGCCATAACTTGTCTCTCAACGAGTGTTTCGTCAAGGTGCCCCGGGACAGCGGGGGGGACAAGAAGGGCAACTTCTGGATGCTGGACCCGGCCTTCGAGGACATGTTCGAGAAGGGGAACTACCGGCGCCGGCGGAGGGTGAGGAGACCGTGCCGATCCCCGAGCGTCCCGGTGGAGTACCCGGAGTCGTTTTTCCTGAAGCCGTGCGTGAGCGGCGCCTTGGGTCTAAGCCAGGCCGGCGCGCCGCCGGTATACTCCGTCCGGGGTTGCGGTTCTTCCCCCGTCGGCCCCTACTATCCGCCGCAGCACTTCCATCCGCACCCGTACAGCGCTTACTACCAGCAGCAGCAGCCGCCGCAGCAGCCCGTCCTGATCCCGCACAACGGCTTCCCCTACGGCGGGATGACCCCGCAGCTTTTTCCCCTGTAGGCTTGCTTTTGCGTCTGTCAGTCAGGCCGAGTTGACCTTTTCACAATTTTCACAATCACCCGTTTGTCCTTTTGACAGGTTAATTTCGCGCTTGGATAGTCTTAAAAATGTGTAAATCTTGACCGGAATGACAATAAAGCAAAAAAAATAATCAAAAACTGCAAGAAAAAACAGGCGAGTCAAGGGTTGACCCTCAGGTTTTTTTGTTTTTTTTAAAGTTGTGGCCCCTGTCTTGAAAATGCAATTTCCACGTTGATATCACGCGTGTTCCTATGTTCTAAACTGTTATATATATTTCTGTACTTTTTGTTCAAACCTCTGAGAGTCTATGCAAAAAAGGTGGGAGACACCGTGGCAATTTTTTTTGTTATCCAAAGATTGAATGTTTACTTTGTTTGTTGAAAGAAAAATAAAATAAAATGTTATTTTTGCAGATGTTATTTTATTTGGTTTCACTGATTCACACGTTATAGAGCCTATACTTTCACATATACTCCATCATTTGGGCTATTATTACTGGGATGCTGTAGTCACTTTGGCTTTACCCACAAACCTGAAGTGATAGCGCCAATCACTTTTTTTGTAGCCTTGTCATCAATAATAAGAATAATACTATGTATAACAGAGAGGTCAAACAATAGATAGGATATTCCCATATTAGTTACACAGTACAGAGATTGACAGTATTAACAGCAGCAAGGACTGAAAAGGAATTAAAGCATGTGTTAGTGCACAACATTTTCCATTCATTTGGTGGCTGTACATTGACAACTAAGTGTGCACGATTACAGGAAAAACAATTTTCATCCAATAATGTGCAAGGTATTGTTTGAATTAAGCCACCATCTGTAAATGCAGATTTGACAACTATGTGCAAAAATATTCACTATCGTGGTTATAAGATACAATATAAAAGCCAGAACATAAAATAAAGTGGTATTAATATTTGCAATATAAACTTGAGATGATATGATCGATACACTTTCATAGAAATCGCGCTTCCTTGACAACATCGTGACGTCGCGTGACGTCATGTTGAGCACATACATGCTTCACGAGCGCAGCTCCGTGATGTGGCGCTGAAAATCTTTCGCTTTCTCTCGCTCGTCTCCCCTCCCCGCCTCCCGTCACATAAAATGAATTAGATCGATCCGACCGAAAACTTCGTGTGTTTGGAGTAACGACCTTTGCAGGCTGCAGTAATACTTGTGCGGACTTGTTTTCTGCAGAAAGTGCCGCGGTAAATACCGCGCAATAATTGAACCCTAATGGAACGCGGCCGGTTCATTACGCAGCTTCCGCCTCCGGTAACATGGGTGTGAACAAAAGGGGGTCACTCGGCGCGCTCCACACACGGCATCGTGTGTCGTGATTCCTCAGCAATACCGCGTCTCCCGCGTGTGTACCCACGCCCCGACGCGACAGGAATGGAGGCGTTTAATCACATCCTCGTGGAATATCCTGAGCTGATGTACAGCGCCACGGCGTTCGTCGCCGGCGGAGCACTCATTTACAAAATCGCTACCCGGTAAGTTAACTTCATCCTCTTGCAGTCGAGACATGTTTACGAGCGCCTTTTCCTCCCATTATGTGACAACAAGTTGGCTAAGCGGGAAGAAAAATTGTCCGTCGGACATTAACATTTTCGTCGTTCTAGAAGAAACAGTTAAAATGTGCGGTTGAAGATACTGCCAGTTTTAGAAGTGGTCCAATTTTTAATCGCTAACGTGATAAGCCTTGCTAGCCGCAATGCTAGTGGAGCCTTCCTGTGTGAGTGACACCAACATGGAGACCGACTCAAGGATTTTCACTCTTTGCGAGCGCAATTCTAAATTTGTTCTGCAGCTTTCACAAGAACAAGCACCGCGTGTCGAAATGACAGGTGTGCGTTTTGCTACCACAAGAACTCTTGTTCGCCGCAGACTTATTTACGCAAGGAACCGAGCCGCGTCTCGAAGAGTTTGTTGTGCGGATGGTTATTGGACTCGAACCGTGTATCGGGCATCGATGTCAGCAAAGTTGTCCACTTGTTATGTGCGAACCAGAAATCCAAGAATAATGCAAGCAGGACTTCATGTAACAGACTTGATGTTAATGTGCAGGAAGAAGCCAACCCATGCGAATGTAAACTGCTGGTTCTGTAATCAGGACTCAGTGGTGCCCTACGGCAACAGGAACTGCTGGGACTGCCCCAATTGTGACCAGTACAATGGCTTTCAGGAGGTAAGTCCCCTCAATTTGGCGCCTTTTATAACGACTTCTTAAGCATGTCTTCATATGTGTGTTATTCAAAATGTAATCGAAATCTCTGTTCCCACTGTCCCCCTCGCTGTCAGAATGGAGACTATAACAAGCCTATACCAGCTCAGTACATGGAAGATCTAAACCATGGAGTATCTGGGAGCCTTCCTTCGTCCGTGTCACCCGGGACACAGCAGTGGGTCAACTCTCAGATGCTCCTGTGCAGGAAGTGCAATAACAACCAATCTACAAAGATCAAGCAACTGGCCTCTTTTATCCCGAGGGATGATGTATGTGTTTTGAATCTCATGCCACTAAAACGTATTGTTTCCGCAATTGCCCCCAAACACTAAAAGTCAGGGCTTCCTGTTTCTTTCCATAGTTGAACTACGATGAGGAGATTGAAGCTTACAAGCATCACCTGGAACAAACGTACAAGTTATGCAGGCCCTGTGAGGCAGCAGTGGAGTACTACATCAAGTATCAAAACCGCCAGCTTAGGACAGCGCTGCTAAGCCATCAGCTCCGCCGCACCAGAGATTCCATCAAGGGCTACATAAAGGTTAGAACTACTTGAAATCCAGATCTACTGGTGTTAGTCGAGCAAACCATGTGAATACTTTTAAAGAAACACGGAAGACCGGATGAACCATCAAGTACTATATCTTGTGCTCTCCTATCAGCAAAAGCGTTAGTAAAACGATAAAATCAGAATGTGTTTAATGAAGCCAAAAGAAACTCAAACATTGTCCGCCCTGCAAATCTCAGCTACTTGATCATTAATACACCGTATATCTTAAGAGGATTTTTAAGCTTACATATTTTTTATAATGATGAACTCAATTGATTATATTTTGTGGTGAAAATGTAAGTCGTCTGTCCAGTTAAATCAGAATGGTTATTCACACATTATGTTAATTCCAACCAGTTGTAAAAATGGGTTTTTGGTTTCACTTTTAAAATGTGATGCAAAGATGGTTGAAATCCAAGTTTTCTCAAGCAAATGTATTTACTTATTTGTTTTACTATTGCAGAAATACTATGGATATGTATATATCACCACTGACGTCATGCTCTCTTTGTCATAGGGTTCCTTTTCGACTTCTTCTGTGGGAGTCGTGCTGCTACGAGCAGTCGCTTTTCTTATATGTGCTTTCCTAGTTGCGATATCTTTTCGTGAATTGGTTGGCCAAGCCTCTTCTCCTGGTGGGCCACAAACACTAAGTGGTGGAGTCATCCCTCCAAAGCTGGACCCAAGCAACGAGTCCGCCCCCGTCAACCAGACCAGCAGACAGCTGCCCATCTGGCAGAGTCTGGTGGAGCTACTTCCAGACACTGTCATTGAAAATGCTGAGCTGCTGTGGCATTATGGAAGAGACAACCAGATGGCTGTTGTTTCAGTCGGTCTGTCAACTTGTCTCATCGCTATTTTCCTTGCCGGACCGGTGAGGTAAGTGCTTTCCATAGTAATCTTTGGCTAGTTTATTTCACTCATGGGGGGAACACGTTTATAGACGTTTTCTATTTCTTTCTATGTTAAGATTGCGAAGAATCGATGCAGTGGTTTCTGTCCTGTGGCTCCTCATCCTATGCTTGCACCTGAGTGAGAGCTACTGGAGAGGTGACTCAAGCTGGCTGGACAGAGCCAAACAGATTACCACTTCGCTCTGTTGCCTTGTCAGCTTTGCGGCTGCTGTAACAACTCACAAATCCCTGGGTGTACGAAGAGGCAGATATGGAAGGTCAGAATCCGACCAGTAATGTTGTAATTGTGCCTATGACATGGGGTAATGTTTGGTTCACCTTTTCTCCATGCACATCAGAGCCTATTGCACCACCAAAGTGTTTCAACTCTTTTTTAATTTTATTTATTTTTTTTAAGTAAGCACTGCTTGTTATACAAAGTAGGATGTAAAACTCCCCTCTGTTACCAGAGTACAAAAATGACTGGGCTATGAAATCCAAAGCACCTGAGTGCCATAACAACATATGTCACGGGAACAAAAGAGCAGTGGTGCACATTTGGTATGAGAGATAGCCACACATACCCCCATTGAAATTTCACCAACATGTGCAGTAGATCTGTCTGTCTGTTGTTGTTTTTTTTTTTTTAATTTAAAAAAAGCCTTGGAAGTTGTAATTTTTGCCGTTCACATACCTGTTATTGTTCTTGTTTCAACAAGAGAGAAAAAACAAGAACAACCTCTTAAAGACTCATGAAAACAAAATATCACGATAAAGAAACCGCATTAACATCTTGACATTTGTTTGGATGACTTATCTGGATACACACTCTAGGCTATTTTGCCAAAAATTCCTTCGTTCCATCATTTCTATAAGAAATTAAACTAGAGATATCTTATTGCTTGTAACACATTTATCATGGCTTTAATTTCAGGTTTAATATTTATGTAATACAACAGAGTTATAACATGGAGCATTTAGCTAGTATAATACCGTCCAAGTGCACTTCTTTATTAACACTACTTGTTTAAAATGATTTGGTAATGTATTCATTGCATGAAATACTAATTTCACACTTGGGTTTGTTCCTCTTGATCATAATCCTCCCGTACTATTGCTCTTTACTCCGAATTACCTTATTTTTTGAATTATTTAGGGCCCTTCTTTAACTATGTCTGCAAAACTCTTCCTTCACCATTCAGCCCTTAATCATTCCAGCCTTACTTGTTTACTGCCACAGTCTTCTTGTAATTATTTCATTGATGCTGTTTTTATTCTAGATTATTTAATACTGTCCTCGGATGATAAATGTGACATTTAAAACAAGACTCTCTGAGTTGTATTTTGTCCCATGGTACTGGCTGTCCTGGTAAAACAGGTTGATACAGCTTTGACTGCCTCTACTGCTGGATTAATGCTGAACAGTGCCAGTTTTTAGGTTTAACACAGAACAGTAATGTGGAATAACCGCACATTTCCACCTTGAGTGGGTGCTACTAAAGGGCCTCCTGTGGAGTATTGGTGGAAGCACTAAAGCACAGAGTCAGCTCTCTAGGAGAAGTTGGAGGGTTTCTACACATAGGAAACATTGTTATGTATTTTGGTTGCATTGTACAGTTGTATACATAGTTGGAAGAGTGAACAGTCGACCAATTCACGCTCTCCCCAAATCACTCTTCCGGTTTGCCTTTTTCAACCTGGTACCTGAGGTTCATTTGCTTTGCACTTCATTCTTATTGGTTTTCAGTGGGGGGAAATGTTATCTGAATAACATTGAGCCTGTTTGACTAAAAATGTGAGCCAATAGCAGAAAACTCTGGCTACCTGGAAAGTAATCAAATAATGATTGAAGTGCTTGGTGTGTTGTGCTATTGGAACATGAAATTATTAGCATTTCATTACTCTTGACAAATGTATGTAGTGATCTCCTAAACTAAGAGCAACATCTCAATCATTTTTTTTTTAACTTGTTTTTTGAGGCATTAAACTTCTAATGGTTTTAGCCATTTGTTTTCAGTGTTAGCAGAAATACTGGACCTGCATGCTTTGCATGGTTTATGTTTGCTCACCATTAACCTAGAGATTTAGGACTTGTTACTGCTTTTTGATACAAATCAATTTGTGCTAATATATTAATCACAGTTTTGTCAGTTGCAGTTGGAAGTTCTTCGGCAGCTTAAAAAAAAAAAACAAACAACTTTCAATACTGAATTCCTCTTTATTCGCACTCTATTGCAAATATACCTGTTAAACTGCACATGCAAGATTTAACCTTAACTTGCCTCATTATGTAAAAGGTATCCAATGAAGAGGAAATATTGGATTGTAATTCATATTTCAAACCAACTGTACTGGAAGTGATAGCTGTAGACTTTATTTGGTGGATGGATGTAGGTCAGTAAATGTTGAAATCGCTTGTGTTATTTGGTCAATGTCGTAGTGCTGTTAGACCAGCATTTTCAGTGTGTAACGTCTAAAAAGTTAATTTCTGAAAGCACGTTTTGGAGGAAGACATTTATTAAATGGAAGTTTAAAGAACTACTCCAGTTGATTCAGTTTCATGTTATGGAGCTGGTTGTTACCTAAACTAAAATAGGGATGTTGTGGTCCTGATTGTGCAGAGGCTTAGCATTTAGAAATGGTGCTTACCTGAGAGTTACATTTCAGATGTGCTAACTGCATCTTACAGCATATGCTGATATGACTATTTCATTCTTATTTAAATATTCACGTGCAATAACTGAATGGCTAATGATATTTTGTGAATAAGATTATTATTTTACTCGTATTTGGACATTGAACATCTATGCTCATTTTTTATCCCAAATATATACTTTCCTTCTTCATCTTGTAAAACATTTTCCTTCGGCTTTGAAGTTGTTAAAAAAAAAATCACGAAGGAAAATAAATATAGCACCCGAAGTGAGAAAGTCCTACAAATGTATAGTTTTACATTCTGTGATACAAGTTGTAATCACTATGAATACCAGTATCCCCTGTTTTGCTGTGAAAGTTACATACTGCTTGAACATGTGACTGTATATCTGAGTTTTGGTGATGTCTACTTGATGAGTTGTGTGACTGTTAGCCTGAAAGTTTGTGAAGCATCAAACTCTAGAAGCACTCCTCTAAACTTTTATTTTGGGTTTAAGTTGCCAAGCGCAGCTCAAGCATGACATGGCACACACATTTTGTAGTTTCAGTAAAGTGAAAGTTGAACTACCTTATTCACTAATGTTGTGATTTTATAGCACTGTTATAATAGAGATACATTATGTAGCATTCAATTTTAAACGTATTATAACTAAATGTTTTAGAAATGTATGTCTTTCATACATAGAAAGTAAACCAACTGGGGGGGGTACCTTGCCAAATCTTGCCTTTTGTTTTTACTTGATTTAAGAATTTTTTGAGTATAAGCTACACTATGAATATTAAAACATCTTATTTTGATGGCTTTGTATATGTATTTATACTCCTATTCTGTAAAATGCTCCAAAAAGAACTTTAGTCCATGTTAAAAGGGTTTTTCTGGCATGACCATGTTTTATGTTGCTGTTTTTGATGATGATATTGGATTTTATATGCTTTAATGTTAGTCTCTGTAGGAATGTCTGCTGTACGTCGAATGTAATAAAGAGCTACTGAAAGGATGTCCCTTGTTTTCCTTCCTTCTCACAAATGCAGTCGTGTTCTGTTACTTGAGTTTCTGTTTAACTTCTAAGTTCATGGACTTTAAAAAAAAAATCTCAAAGGGCTGCACTTTTTTTTTCATAAAATGATAGAGCTTGACAGGTCGTGATTAGCAATGAGCTTGTTTGTGAGGTGCTTTTAAAGGGTCGTTTGTGTGTGCGTGTGTCTGTGCAGCATTTCTTTGAGCGTTTCTTTTGCAGTTGCACGCAGCTGCTGCCCGATGCCCAGCTGCTGCAGCAGACTTTGAGGGGGAACAGTCAACAGTGGTTGCCAAAACTGTACGCTACAATGATTACTCACTAGCTAATCACCAAGGCATGGCTGCTTGTACTTGTAGTAAATTCATAGTTAAACATCGAGACCGCTGAACACTGCCCTATCCATTCAACGTGCACCAATGGGCATACTCTTATAGAACAATCAAATTGTCGACTGTATAACATTGGCCTTTTTCTCCGTCACGTAGATAGTTTGTAAAGATGTGTTTCAGGTGGTAGACTCTGTCCCTGCTCTTGTGTTGCAGATACTGCAGCTCTGCAGTCCGACCCTTCAGCAACCAGCCTCCTTTGCTTACTCCTGACCTTGCTGACTCCTTTGTGCCGGCTCCGCCCCCGAACATCTCCAAGCTGATCAACTCCCAGAAGAGTCCTCGTGAGCGCAAGGCTTCCCCTTCCTCTCTGCCTGGTCGCCTCAGCAGGGCCCTTAGCCTTGGCACCATGCCCTCCTTTACCCGCACAGGTAACATTTGAATGATTCCTTTCAGCTCAAAATACTAGACCCCTTAAAACAAAAAAAATGGGGCAAGTGGAAATATGTTATGCAGATAATACTTCTTCCATCGATTACTGCCTCACAGAACCACCTAGAGTTGTATGTTTTGTATTCAGACAATATTTACAAGTGCTTCATAACTAAAGTTTCTCACAACTGCATGGGGTATCGGAAACAGGTGTGACAAGTTTAAATTAAACAAAGCGGGTGTTGACTTCAACCATTTGCTTATGTCTACATCTGTCACTGCGTGCCGGTCCATTCATTTGTTCATTGTCACTTCATATCCTAAACTGGGTCATGGTGGGGCTCAAATGCATCCCAGCTGGTATCTAAACGCAGTAACTTTGCTGATGTCACAGCCCGCCAAATATGTCAAGCTTACTCCATGATGGCAGCGCAAATTAATTTTTGTGTTACTGTGTTCATGCGAAGAATTGTTCAGCATGAAGTCCCAATGGCCAATTACTAAAATGTAAAGGTGCACTTATCTATTGTTGCCACTAGGTGGCAGTTAATATAAACCAACCAGACAGGCCAGCAGGAGATAATGACTGGGCTCTTCCAACTACCTCTAAAATGAGTTAAACAGAAAGCTGATTTCCTGAACCCTGTGTTCATGAGGAACGTGATGACTTGGATATAACTAATTGTGAATGTGTTCATCTTATTTTCAGATTCTCACTACTTGTTTAGTGGAAAAAGACCAGGCTCACAATACAAAGACTCAACACCATCAGGTATTTAAGTACCTTGTTTTTTAATTCAATGTTCTGCTGTTTACTTATATCTTAGGTATTGGGTCTAAATATTCCCACTGATTTTCTTTTTCTTTTAAACTGAATTATTTGGGAACAGATTATTTTTCACTCAAGTCTTGGAGCCGACCATCTTCCCCGGGGCCCTCTCCAACTCCTTCAGTTGCGGGTTCGGTCACCTCCAGCTCCAGCTCTGTCAGGCAGCGGCGCCCTCTCATCAGCCCCGCTCGCCTCAACATCAGTGGCCAGAAGCTCAGACTATTCTCGAAGGAGGCAGAACCTCCCCTGCGGTCGCCGCCAGTGTCCTTGTCACATTTTCTCGTAGAGCAGACCTCGGTTTACAGCGGTCGGTTTTCACCGGACACATCGCCCTTCCAAAGCCAAAATGGTAAGTGAACCAGAGATTTTCAGTTCATTAGGCTATTTCTCTTTTAGAATGGTTAAGCCAAGCTCAACTAAATTACATTTGT
Organism: Fistularia tabacaria; assembly: GCA_901007705.1. NCBI lineage: Eukaryota > Metazoa > Chordata > Actinopteri > Syngnathiformes > Fistulariidae > Fistularia > Fistularia tabacaria. The sequence goes on from CAAKHD010000730.1 coordinate 50,145, forward strand.
ATTGTCCCTTACACTGCTGTCTGGAATATTGAGCTTTCAAAGGTTAGGTTAGGAGGGTCTTTCATTTCATTTTCAGACTTTTCGTAAGGGCTTTGTTATCCATCTTCCACCAAAAATGTTGACATTTGGTTAAAAGTAAATGGAAATTATTACTAAATCTCTGGTTATTGTATCAGACTTCATTCCCATCGAATGCCTGTATTTGGCTAATGGATTGCTTTGTTCCGTTTTGCTGAAGATCTGAGTTCTGTGCTGAAAGAAAACTGTGCGAATGACGAGAAACAAAGCAGCTCCTCCAGATCCTCCACTTGTCAGGTTGGCACAACAACGCAGGGTCCAGAGAACACTCCTCCCCAGAAAGGTAAGCAGGTTTTAATTTCATCAAGACAGGTAGGCTCTCCTAAATAAAGTGATTGTCACAGTTTTGTGAATTTTGGCCTGGTTTAATGAACCTATTAAATCCTACTTTACAGACTCTGCTTTATGATAATTTTCTAATGATTGCTCTGCTGGGCGATCCACAAAGTTAGGTTTTGTTTACACTCCCTAATCTCAGTGTTTTCAGTGACAGCAAGCAGATCAGTATAATTATCGCTTTAATTATAACCCCCCCCCCCCCCCACTCCAATAAACCACCCAAAAAAAAGGGAATGAATATTT